>PVJN01014350.1:0-46815 GCA_004026805.1 Lasiurus borealis | reverse complement strand
ACCCGCTCTCCCAGCGCGCGCGTCTCCGTACCTCAGCTTTTTGCAGTTCCTCTGGGTGTCTGTGAACCCCTCTCTTTCCTTCTAGCTGTAGAACTTCCACTCAGCCAGCTTTCCTGTGGTTCTGGATGATGTCTGTTCTGTCTTTTAGTTGTAGTTTTGAAATTGTTGTGCGAGGCAGCCGTGTAGATGTTTACCTATGCCGCCATCTTGGCTCCTCCTCCCCCTTTCGCAATTTAGAAAGCACTTTCTCACACGAGTGATGTCCACAGCACCCTGAAACACCTGCCGAGCAGTCATTCCCCATTGCACATGTGAGGGAACGGAGGAACGTGACCCGTTCTGGTCATTCCTTCAGTAAATACTGTTCACACACCAACTTAAGTAGGAAATGGGGACAGCATGACCAACAACAGCCTCTGCCCTCATGGGCTCAGTTGGGGCCAAGAGTTAGTGAGCTGTTTCTGCAGAGGCTGGATAGGAACATCTCAGGCTGTGCACCTTAAGGTCTCTGTTGCAACTGCTCAGCTTGGCTCTGGTAAGACGTGGATAATGTGTAGACAATGCTGTGGCTGTGTTCCAATAAAACTTTATTTATAAGAGCAGGTGCCCTGCCAGAATTGGCCCATGGTCCCTAATTTGCCTATCTCTGCGGTACAGGAGCAAACCAGTAAACAGGGAAAGTGTCAGGACACGATATTCAGAGAGCATCGAGGGCTATGAAGAGCACAGCATCCACATTCGGAGGTGGCGTGGATTCCTGCCTAGATAGGTGGCCTGGGATGGCTCATGGAGAGAAGACATTCAAGTTGAAATCTGACAGGAAGAACTGGGAAGGGCATCCCAAGTAGGAGACACAGTAGTGCAAAGACCCCGAGGTAGGGTGTGGTTGAGGAATAAAAGGGAGGCCAGAGGGCATCAGACAGCCAGAGTGTGGGAGGTGTTGGCCATAGGGAGCAAGGCCACCCATGAAGAACACTTACCACACAGGTGGAGGCAGGTGCAGGGAGAAGACACAGAGCTGCACCCTCCCTTTCGCCCTTAGGACCTTCCAGCAAGTGATTCTCTTCTGGGAAGGATCCCAGATCGAGGCATAGTGTTGCTTGAGGTAAGCTTACCCCACACTTCAAGGAGACTCTGAGAGGTGGGAAGGGTGGAAGGTGGGGGTACTCACTGAAATAAATCCTGGAAGCTGAGCCACCCGGGCCGGCTGCGTGGAGACACCAGGAGCTTGATCTTCAAGTCAGGACACTCGGACACGACAGAATCCACTGCTGGGGCCACCTCTTCACTGGCCACGAGGCCCTTGGCCTTGGAGGCCTGCAGCCGGTAGAGGATGTCCTTGGCGGTCAGCTGCGTGGTGCCCGGTATGAAGACAAGCCCTGGGAAGGAGAGGCCCCTGCTGAGCAGGACTGTGGTCCCTGAGTGAGACTGTGGCCTGTGGCCGCTCGGGCTTCATCCCCAGTGGGGAGGAGCTGCGCAATCATTGTCAGCCGCCTGCCCTCCTGCCCTCTCTGGGACATTTTAATCATCATATCACACTTAAATAGCTCTATAGCTTCTAACACATTCTCATGGACTCTTTTGAATCAGTGATCCCCCCAAAGTGAGTTTTGCAAGATAACCCCCAGGGGTTGAGAAAAGAATTTAAAATAAAATAAAAAATTATAGAAATATTAGAATACTTTTCACCTCATTTTTGTACATATTTTAAAATATGCATGCAATATTACAATGTAAATAACTGTATCCAGATGGGAGGGTGTGTATTGCTGGAAGCCACTGCATACCAGCACTGTCATGAGCACACACCAAGGCACACAGGAGGAAGAAACACTTGTGCTTTGGCAGGGCTGGTGCTGGGCACTGAGTGTTCATGTGGAGATGGAGGTGGCTCAGAGCAATCTCCTGACCTGGTATCCTCCAAGGCAGTGTTTCCTGACCTTGTGCCCTTCACTGCCCTTTAGACGGCCTGTCTGCTGCGCCTGCCCTGCTTTGCCGAGAGCAGGAGGTGCATCTGAAACTGAATAAAAGCTGACAAGGCTGGGACTCGGTGCCTCTTCAAGAAAGAGACTCCGCGTGTCCCCACCCCTTAATAAAGTCATCTTTTTGTCTAGCATTTTCATTTGTATACCACCTCTCCTGCAGATCCTGAACCCCACCATGCAGGTCAGGGCAGAGTGTCCCAAATATTTTTATTGGTAAACTGCGTGGGCAGAAAAGCCTGGAATCCACTGTTCCATGCAGCTGCATGGATCACACATGGCTGCCGGTGAGGGCCCATGAGTCGGGCTGGTGAGCTGCAGACTCGGCCCTCACGCCTAGGCTTCCCAGCAGCCCATGTCCTGAAGGAGCACTGCACTGCTCAGGCTGAGCTCACCCCATGTCTCAGCCCTCAGCTGTCCTAGATTCTGCCTGAGACTGTCCAGCTCCTAGGAGTGAGCAGAGAGAGGTAGGGAAGGAGGTGAAAGGTGTTGGAAAGGTGGCTGTTCTGTCTGCAGTGAATCAGCAGGAAGGAGTACTCATGTACCTGGCATCTCACTTAAAACCAGTCCCACTGACGATGTGACAGCAGGGATATGGGTGCAGTCAGCAAGTGGCAGAGCTGGACTCAGAAGTTCATGTCTAAAAAAATCCCAAGACTTGTATTGACCCAAGACCTATTTCCTGATGAGTTCCCTGAAGTCAGCTAAATAGGAGGAGGTAGAGTTAAATTCCTAGGAAGGAGACTTTATTCAAACAATATATTTTAAAGCTCTTACATATCATCCTCTCTTGAGAAAACAGGTAAATATGCAATGATGAGGAAGTAAGAAAACACCTTAGAGCCAAGCTGGTATGGCTCGGGTTGAGCATCGACCTATGAACCAGGAGGTCTCAGGTTTGATTCCTCTGCAGGGCACATGCCTGGGTTGAGGGCTTGAACCCCAGTAGGGAGCATGCAGGAGGCAGGGGATCAATGATTCTCTCTCATCATTGATGTTTCTATCTCTCTCTCCCTCTCTTATCCTCTCTGAAATCAATAAAATTATATATTTAAAAAAACACACCAGAAAGCACTGTAGAGCAGCGGTCGCCAACCTTTCGGACTTCATGGACCACCAGTGTCCGCAGATCACCGGTTGGTGACCGCTGCCTTAGAGAATCTCAAATTGTTCACTCACTACAAAAAACATAAGATTATTTATTTTCCAAATTACTTGTTCTTATCAGCTCAGAAATTGTTAGCACTCGCAGTGGCATTGGACGGTAATGGGTTCCATGGGGTAGCTTCTCTGGCTGATTACAGACTGCACACACTTTACAGCAACAGGAAAGCACATTGCCAGGAGGTGTGTGCAAGCATTCCCACATTCAGTCAGAAGCTTAATTATTTTTGTTAGAAAACAATCAGCTGCTTGCTTAATATTTAATTAACTGAATGCTTTGGACTATTCAGTTTGTGGATTGACCTTAATCTTCACAATTCACAAATTGCATAAATCATGTTAAATAATACTAAATACATTTTTATGACAAATAAACCACCTTCAACTCCTTCCAACCCACAACTGGTTTCACATTTGCAAATTCCTTTTTATAGTGAATGTGAAATAAATTTTATGTATTGCTGTTTTGATTTAACATGACCATTAAGAGTATTTTTTTAAACACCATGATGACGTCCTTATAATTTCTATTTAATGACATCCATTGAGTTGAGGCGCTGTAATTTCAATTAGCAATAAACACATTTCCACTAAGTGTTAATCTCAGGTCAATTTATAACTTATTTGATCATCTACTTTTGACCCATTGAAACAAACATCTGTGTGTTCTCTACAGAACTATATTCTTTCTTATTATTCACTGATTTATAAACATGTATGCCATGTTGTAGAGCAGGAATTGGCAAACTTTTTTCTGTAGATATTTTAGGCTTTGTGGCCATTTGAAACATCTCTGTCTCAATTAGCAATTCTGTTGTTGTAGAACCCAAAGGACCACAGACACTGTATAAATGAACAAGCATGGGTGTAGGTGTATTCCTTTAAACCGTAAAACTTTATTTACAAAAACAGATGGCCAGCCCTAGCCTGTTTGACTCAGTGGATAGCACTGGCCCTCAGAAGGAAGGGTCTCAGGTTCAATTCTGTTCAAGGGTGCATGCCTGGGTTGCAGTCTTGATCCCCAGTAGGGGATGCGCAAGAGGCAGCCGAGCAATGATTCTCTCTCTTCATTGATGTTTCTATTTCTCCCTTTCCCTTCCTCTCTGAAATCAATAAAAATATACGTATTTAAAAACAAAACAAAAATAGATGGCCATGGCTTTTGCTGCCCTCTGTCCTAGAGGAGAGAAGAACCCTGTAGGATTTGGGGTACAGTATAATGATGCCTTTGGAGAAAACATGTCGTTGAGTACATTCACCTTTTTGCCTGAAAAGAGGCAGAGGTTTTTCAACTGGGTTCACGACCAAATTTTCACAAGTCCTTGAATTCTAAAATGCTTTCGCCTCTTTTTATGTTTTCAGATCAGGGAGAATTCAGATACCAAAGACCTAATTTCTGGACCACCTGGGTAAACATTTCACAGTCTAGCACTGCGAAGAGGCGTCGGCAGCCACACTGGTTTTGGTAGAGCTTGTGTTTAAGGCTCAATGGCATAACTTTCTAGCTGTGTGACTTTGGGCAAACTTCTTAACCTCTCTGAACTTCACTTTCCTCTCTTGCAAAACAATAATGTCATAATAATAAAGGTAGCTCATTATTATTATTATCATTATTATTATTATTAAGGTAGTTTACTGTTATTATTAACGTAGTTTTATTATTATTATTACACATGGTTGCCCTTAGTTTCAGCTCTGATTTTGCTGTCCTTGTATGCATTGCTTCAATCAGAACTAACAATTCAGAAAACCCTCACCTTCCAGACTTGCTCTGTTCTGTCTGTTTTAAAAAGTTAAATATGGACACTGACCTGTTCGCATACAAGCCACGTTGACCAGCCACCACTCTGGGATGCGGGGCAGAATGACCACCACTCGGTCACCTCTTGTAAGGCTGCAAGGCTCCGTGAGCACGTTGGCGGCCTTTCGGGACAGGGTGCCCAGCTCTCCAAAGCTCCACTTCACCTCGCCCCCTTTACCATTCACCCACCATAAGGCAGGGCTGGCGGGTCTCTCCCCTGTCTGGCCACAGACACATGAGAGAGAGGAGAAGGCTTAGAACTGGTCACCAAGTAGAGGGACATCCACTGTCGTACCGCTTGCCCCCGCGTTGGTGGGTCAGGGCACAGCACCCAGCTGAGTAGTATTGGTGCTTGCCCTTCCCTGGCTGCTGGCTAGCCATGCAACCCCATCAAGCCCACGAGTCTCTCTGGGACCATCAGCTCTTGGTGCAGTGTGTGCTCAGGGCATCCTGGCTTCTGTCCTCACAAGGATGGACACTCCAGCTTCCAGCCCCGCATATCCCTGCAATAAAGCTCTTCCTGGCTGATGTTAAATCCTTTTCCACCTAAATAATACCCATGGGTGCTCCAAACGAGCGGCATCATTGTGTGCCCTCAGGGCAGCATGGGCTTCATAGGCAGCAGAGGGGCTGGGGGTCATTCTGGGAAGAGACAGCAGCTTGACTGGTTGATTTCTGGAGGAAACATCTCACCAAGGTTTTACACAGTGCGTCCTCTGTGCTGCAGAACCTCTGCGTCATGTCCTGTCCTTCCCTCCCAGGATGCTCTTTACCTGTTCCTCACCCTCTGAAAAGCCTCCCGATCCCACCCTGCTCCTGAAGCCCACTTGCTCCTGAAGCCCTCTCTCTCTGTTTCCGAAGAGCGCGCTTGCGTGCTCGCACACTCACTCTGTTCCCGAAGCCCTGTGCTCCTCCTTCCCCAGGGACCACAGTGCTGCCTGCATCACAGATGTGCCTGGCCCTCCCTGCAGACCGAGTTCTATGATGTTGGGCTGGTTCAGGTACCTTTGGAACAGATGACCTTGGATAAGTTGCTTAACTTCTACAAGGTCAAATTCCTAATCTGCAACCTCCAGGGGTGATGTGAATTGGATAAATAATACAGGTCAGTATTTCTCAACCTTTAGCCAGCTCTCTCTCTCCTCCTCCTCCAGGGATGTTATGGGCCAGTGAGGATCACTAATAGTTGCCAAGTCTGTGTGCACTTGTGCTGTTGTTCCTCCACAGACTCACCTTTACTTGTATACAGCACCTGAAAAGGAACCACATTTATTCGCAGCCACGGTGGGAAATCAGCTCCCCTTGCTAAGAGAGCTTACTGAAAAGTAAGTATATTGAAAACAGTGCGCCTTTAAATGCTATCTGCTCTCCATACTAAAGAGAGTGTAGCAAGTGTTAGAGGGTGTTACAGCATGAAGGGTCGCCCCAGCAGGTGTGGTTCAATGGATAAAGCAGAGACCTGTCAAGTTCCATTCCGGACAGGGGCAGTACCTCAGTTGCAGACTCCTCCTCACCCGGGGCCCTTGTCAGGGCGCGTACTGGAGGCAACCCATCCATGTGTTTCTTCTGTCTTTCCCTCTCTCTTCCACTCTCTCTGAAATCAATGGGAAAATACCTCAGGTGAGGATTAAACAAACTCAAAACACATAGAGACTGAAAGGAGACTCTCCCGCGGAGGAAAGGTTGACAGCATCAGTCAGTCTGGGGTCCAGGGCTCCGAAAGCCCCTTGGAGCACAGGGAGGCCGGGAGGCAGGGCAGGGCCCAACCAGCTACATGGTGAGGCTGTGGGGATTTGTTCTTCGAGATCCGAGTCTCCCCTAAGCATCCCTGCGGAACTACCCCCAGACCAGACCAGGCGGAGTGCTCTGGACAATTAGGCAAGCAGCCTGACCCAGCGAGGAGGGCAGGAGCTCCTGTGAGGCCTAGAGAAAGATGAAGGCAACAGGAGGCTCTGTCTTCCCTGGGGAAGGAAAGGCCTGCATTAAAGGGGCAAGTGAGCTCAGAACTGAGGGGAGAGATGCCATGCACCCTGAAACCACCACTGCGTACCTTCTCCTTCTGGGCCCACTGGTCCAGCACGTCCCCCGCAAAGTTAAAGCTCTCAGGCAGTGGCTTCTCACAGCGGTTTATGGCTTCAAAGTCAGACAGGGTCAGGGGCGCCAGGAGCCTGTGAGGCATGTGAAGGCGCCGGCACACTGGCAGGGCAAGCCAGAGGCGCCCGAGCACCCAGCGGCGGGACAGGGTCCGCATGGTGCCCAAGGGACTGGCTGCACAGGGGACAGCACCACCACCTGCGGGGAGACAGGGGGGCAGTGTCAGTCCCTCTCCACACTCCTGGAGAAACTACCAAGTGGACTGGGGGACCTGGAAGGGTGCACCTTGGAAAACACCCGCCCTCTCAGACTTGCAGAAGCCAGCCACTGCCAGCCCCCACCTTCTGCCAACCCCCACCTGCTGCCAGCCTCCCCCCACCGCCAGCCCCCACTTGCTGCCAGCCTCATTTATGCTTCATAATCTGCCATTCTCCTTGTCTCTTGCCCTCCTATTTCCTCCTCCATTCAGTCCTCCATCATAGCTGGTTAGGAGCCTCCACTTAGTCTGGCCTCAGCCCCTCTTGGCTGGGACTTGGGAAGAATTGCTTATCCCTCATGCATGTCAATGTTCTCATCTGTGAAACGGGGAAATACACCTCTCTCCAGGATTATTGAGGATTTAATTAATAATAAATGTAAAATGCGTAGCATGTAGAAAACACTTCCAAGTGTTAACTAATACCATTGTCAGTGTCTTTTCATTAGTGCCGTCATGGCCTTGGCTAAGGGGCAGCCTGGCAGTGAGTCAGGAGACCTGGATTTGATTCTCAAAGCATTCAAAACCTTCCTTGGGACATGGGTGAAGTTGCCACCTCACTGGGCTGCAAACTGTAATTTAGCTTCTTTTGTTCGAATTCTGTGATTATTTCTTCCTTTGAGTTTTCATGACATGTATGGATACTTCTTACATGACAGTTGCCTGTCTTTAATTATTGTTGTTGCTAACACACGTGTGGTCTCTCACCTCTGAGGGTAGTGTAGATAGAGGCGAGGCACTGCTGCCTCAGCCACAGCCTGCCAGTCCCCTCCGGGGGAACAGCCCATGTTTATTAAGTGCTGGTGTGGAACAGCACTTTACATTCCTGATGATGTTCACATTAGGACAAGCTTGTGAGGCTGGAGCTATCATCATCCCCATTTTACAGATGGAGAGACTGAGGCCTAGGTAGACGTAAGTAGCCTGCCCCAGGTCATCCATCTCATGATGCAGAGGGAAGGGTTGACTCCACGTGGTCTACCCTCCTCTGTGCCACCTTCTTTAGTAGAGGTCTCGTTGGCGCAGCTCTCTCCAGCCCCCTCTTCACCCCCCACAGGCCTATTTGCTGCCTCGTGGAGTGGAAGACCTCCCTGTGGCGCCTGAGCCCTCAGAGGGGGAACCTGTACACAGCGGGGCGGGGTGAATGGTGGTTGTTGCCGAACACCCTTTGCTGCTCAGAATGATGTCTGGGAAAGGAACAGCCCATTTGGCGCAAATGCAAATTTACTGTGGCCTGGAAAGTCCCTGTTACATAAGATACACAGGAGAGGGACACGCATGGGAGTAAGGCTAGAGTAAAGGAGAGGGGCATAGAGGGCCTTGCCCAGGAGTTAGTACCTTCCTGACAGTGGGGCCCAGCTTCCTCCTAAACATGGACATTCACAAGGACATGCATGCACATATGAACACTGCATATGTACTTGCACCCATGAGTGCGTAACCTTTGCCAAGTTGCTTAACATTTCCAAGTGTCAGTTCATCTGTGTAAGGAGAGCAATACCGCTGCTTTTCTTACTGGCTCTTCATGGTTCGAAGGGTGCCTCAGCACGGTATCTGGTAGGTGCCAGGATTCAGTAAACAGGGCACATTCAAAAGCAGCTCTCAGGCTCTCACAGGCCGAGGCTTCACTGTGGACATGCACGAAACATCCCGGTGGCTTCTCTCATCCTCACCTCTTTCAGTGCTCAGTCACTATGCTCCAGCCCTCGGCACTAAACTAACCCCCACAAGCCTGAGGCATTCAGCCCTGGCCTCCAGCATTGTGACCTCTCCTGGTCCAAGTGTAATGTGAATGGAAAGACTCTCAAGACTCGGGCATGTGGATGTTCTTGCTTCCTGAGAATGTGAGAGGTGCAGCAGCCTCTCCAGTGCCGCTCTCCTCTCTATCTCCTCCACATGGAAACATGACTTTTCATGAATTGTTCTTATTTCCCATAACTCTATGGACAAATTTTTTATTTCTAAATAAATCATCAGCCAAAACTGGTTTGGCTCAGTGGATGGAGTGTCAGCCTATGGACTGAAAGGTCCCAGGTTCGATTTCGGTCAAGGGCATGTATGTACCTTGGTTGCAGGCACATTCCCAGTGGGGGGAGTGCAAGAGGCAGCTGGTTGATGTCTCTCTCTCATCGGCGTTTCTAACTCCCTCTCCCTTCCTCTCTGTGGAAAATCAATAAAATATATTTAAAAATAAATAAATTAACATGCCAAATATCTGAAACTGTTTTTAAACTATAGGCCCAGTGCACACAATTCATGCATGAGTAGGGTCCCCAGGACTGACTGGTGATCAGGGCTAATTGAAGCCTTCCGGCTGCCAGCTGGGGCCTTCCTTCATTCCATGCCATGCCCTAGTGGTCAGTATATATCATAGCAAGCAATAGAACTCCCGGACTCCAGGTCAAACTCCCTAGAGGACACTTTGCGTATTAGTCTTTTATATATACAGACTCACAGCAGGGAGGAAGTGTCCCTCAGTCTGCTCTGTGCCCTCTCACAGTCCAGGAGCCCTTGGGGATGTCCAATTGATGGCTTGGGCCTTATAAGCCATCAGTCGGACATCCTTAGTGCTACCACAGAGGTGGGAGAGGCTCCTGCCATGGCTGCTGTGCTTGCCAGCCATGAACCCAGCTTCTGGCTGAGCAGTGCTCCTCCTGAGAGAGTGCACTAATCACCAGGGGGCAGCTCCTGTGATGAATATCTGCACCCTGGTGGTCAGTGCATGTCATAGTGACCAGTCATTTTGCCTTTTGGTCAATTTGCATTTTTAGCTTTTTCTTATATAGGATGAGCATGTAACCCTTAGTTTGGCAAAGTCTCTGCTTACAGTTCTGTATGTTACATAACCAAGTTTTGCCATGCAAGCTTGTTGCTTTGTGAAAATGAGCAAGTAGTCCCATATCCATTTGCCCAAATAGACATTTTTAAAGCCTGCATAAGAATGAATTTTAGTGTGGAAAACTACTCTCTGCACTGTCACATGCAGCATTTTGTGTCTATTTGTATATTTACAAAAGCATATCAATTTCCAGAACCACACTAAAGTGCACATATAAAAATCCATAATGTACAGGGCATGTTGCCAGGTTTTGGAGAAAGGGTAGGGATTAGATACTTCAAAGAAAACAGCTAGACAATCCCAATATATTAAAAAGAAAGGAAGAAAGAGAGGAAGAAAGATATGAAGTGCAAAGGAAACTAGCTCACTTGGGCTGGCAAATGCTCCCGCTGACTGTCATGGCCTGCTGCTGGCTGGCAACAGCCTCTGCATGCACCTCTCCGGCCTCGGAGCTCAGTAGCTGCCTGCTCTGTGGGTACTCCCCATGCACAATGCTATCCTATCAAAGTGGTTTCCCAAAAAAGATATTGAAAGGAACCATGCAATTCCAATAAAAAAGAAATTTGTGATAAAGCTAAATAACACTAAAGTACAGTAAAAGGAAATATTATAGCATCTGTTTCACAATTTGTATGCTTACACTTGTTTATTTCTCTGTTCACTTCTGTCCATAATGAAAAATATTTTTATACAATATGTACTAAAATTTTATGCAGACTTGACTTGAATATATATTCAGTAGTTCCTGTGGTATGTGAAATAGGTCTTGCTTATGCAAACACAACCTTGTACTAATAAAATAAAAAACAAAGTATCACAGAGAAGGATTTTTCACTTCACCTTGAGCTTACTTTGCCAGTGACTTCCTTCTTTCTGTCTCGCTGGTGCACTTTTTTCTGAGTAGGTGCCTGTGGACAGGCTTTTAATGCAGACCACAGAACTCCAATGGCCACTACTTCCCATTCCATAGCCACTTCCTGACTTGGGATTTTGTGGGGAGGAATATGATCCCAAGGTCTAATCTGATCATTTGAGCTCACATGATCTTCGCAGAAAATTCTGTATAAACTTGTTTAATAGAATATTTCCCAAAAGCATCTGTGGAAGTGAGTTGGATGAGGTAGTTTCTAAGTCTGGGTGATTGCCAGGGGAAACCTTAGGGTGATGGTGTGCACTCGGTGCTGTGTTATCTCTGGAGAGAGTCTTGTTTAACTCTCTGTACAGCCCAGGACCAGGCATTGATTTTACACATCAAATGACCGAAGCACTGAGAGGTGAGCAATTTACCAAAAGCCCTTCAGCTGGCATGCAACACAAATTCCCACCCAGTGTGTCCCCAAAAGCCACTGCCAGGAAACGAGGTCACAGATTTACTGCATCCCTACCACCCTCACACAGTAGGAGGACAGCTCTTTCTTGACAAAGGGCCACTTACCCAGGGCTGGGTCTACAGTTACTGATTATAGCAATAGCGAGTGACTCTCTCCTTCCTGCTGTTCTAAGATCCACACGCTCGCACTCCTCATTCTCTAGAACCATCCCCCCGAGTCCACGCCCGCTCCTTACCAGGCCGTGGGCAGTGAAACAGCAGCCAGGGCTCCTCACAGGGAACTCGGCTGTGCATCTGCCAGAAGTCTAGTTCCTCCCGCCCACTCCTCTGTCAGCACCTGGGCATGGGAGCCGCCTCTGAGGCACAGTGGGGAGGGTCATAATCCCCTGAGGAAGCTTGTCGTTCTCTGGACAAGCTGTGGTTAAAGGGACAGCAACTTATAAGGCACAGCTGTGGGGGCGTGGTGGGAAACGCAGGGGCAACTCCTCTCATGACTCGGTGTCCAGCAAAAGCTGAGCCCAGCACATTAGTAAATTATTTTCCCCCGCACAACTGGTGGTACAAGGTCCACATTCTTTCTGGCCGGTGCAGGCCTGTCCCAGGACTCACATCTGAACTCTCAATTCATTGATCAGTGGACATCACAAGAAAGCCCTGGACCCCTGGCTTCCATTGAGCACTGATCCTGTGCCAGCAGTGTCTGTCCTGAGCTTTACCTCACATGGGAATTACTTTGTGACAATGTTGCTAACGGGCATGAACATGAATTTTGCCTGTCTGTGTCCTTGTGAATGCCAGATTTTGGCAACAGGAATCGGGGTTCTTGAGGTCTATGCCTACTGGTTACTTATTGGTGACAGTGACGTGATGGTGGCCAGACGCGGCACTTTCCATCTTAAGAGTTCATACCTCACAGGATATCCAGAAGAGAGCGTCTCTTAGGAGCTCAGAAGGAAATGAAGGGACTGAAGTCAATGAGGTCCTGGCTCAGCCCAGTGTGGTGGACTAGATAAAGGCCCTCAAAGGTTCTGCATCCTAACCCACGCCCTGTGAGCACGTTAGCTTGTACAGAAAAGGGACTGTATGAATGTAACAAGGTTAAGGATGAGGCGAAGATCATCCTAGACTTGTGGTGGGCAAACTGTGGATCGCGAGCCACATGTAGCTTTTTGGCTCTTTGAATGTGGGGCTCTTCCACAAAATACCTCGGCCTGGGCAAGTCTATTTTGAAGAAGTGGTGTTAGAAATTTAAGTTTTAAAAATTTGGCTCTCAAAAAAAATTTCAGTCATTGTACTGTTGATGTTTGGCTCTGATGACTAATGAGTTTGCTGACCACAGCCCTAGATTATTGGGTGCCTGATGCAATTACAAGGTCCTTATAGGAGGATGGCAGTGCCTGGCCAGCACCCTGCCAGCAGCACAGGCCAACCACTGGCAGCTATGCCCCTCCTCCTGCACACCCCACACTGCAGTTCACTGTGGGGCCAGCTGGCAGGGCAGGGCTTCCTGGACCTGACAAGGCTGCGAGGGGGGCAAGATTATGAGTAGGAGGAAGGAAGAGCTAGTGGGTGTCTCAGGAAGGCCACAGGTGCAGGAGGACATGGCAGCAGCAAGGAGCATGCTTGGCCAAGGATGGGAAATAAACTTAGTTGGACAATGGTGGATGATAGAGCTGAGAAGACAGGTTATGGAAGATCTTAGATGCCAGACAAAGATGTTTTCACTTTATTCTGTGATAATAGAAGGGCTGATGGTTTTGAGCTTTTGATCAATAGCAGAAACAGCAATAGTTAATTTATTTCTAGATTAGATTATCTTTACAAAACTTGATGAAACTGAGTGAAATTAAAATAGGAAAAAACTGTATACAGAATTTTTGTTGTTAATCTTCAACTGAGGATATTTTTCTCCCATTGATTTTTAGAGAAAGTGGAAGGAGGGGGAAGAAGGGAGGGAGAAAGAGAGAGAGAGAAGAAAGAGAGAAAGAGAGAGGTGAGAGAGACACATTGATTGGTTGCCTCTTGCTCACACCCCAACCAGGGCTAGGAATCAAACCCACAACCCAAGTATGTGACCTTGACCAAAAATGGAACCCATGATCCTTCATGTGTGTGCCGATGCTATAGCCATTTAGCCGCACCACCCAGGGCTAACAGAATTTTGTAAGTAGTCTGGATTTGAGCTAGACTGGACCTGATGCAGGGTTCTGAATGCATTACAGTGACAACTAAGAAAGGACAAAAGTTACTCTCACTTTGCTTTACTACCAGAACCAAGAAACAACCAATGCAAAGAATATCCAAGGTCAAGGATGTGCAGGGGTGCATCCCACAAGAGCAAGAGATAATGGGATAATAGAGAACTACCAGCACTCAGGACAGTCAGGTGCTAGCAAATGTTTGACAACTGGCTTTCTGAGATAAAAAAATAAAAGCCTTTATTTGTAGTACTATTTGCCAATTTCTGTGGTGTAAATACTCCCACCGTGGCTGATTTCATGCTGAGTTTTTACCCATTAGGGTCATGTCACTGAACACAGCTGAAAGAGATGTGTACATGTGATTCTGGTGAGCTGTCAGAGGCCACTCGCATACACTCCTACCAAGAATCTCCCTTCTTATCATGAAAGGACACTCTTGACATGCTGCAGGGCACATACCTATGTTTTACATCTTGGTGTGCTGTTGGGCCTTCTTGAGTTTGTATGTAGCAGGCTTGGCAATATATGATCCCAATTATGTAAAACAACATGCAGATGAATAAAAACAACAACAACAACAAAAAAACGTAACCAGGCACAGGATCTAAGATAAATATAGACTTGTTGCCTAGAAAATTCCCACTTTTTTTTCTGATATTTAGACCAGAGGGAAATTTTTTCTCTGCATCTTACCATCACCAACAGCCTTTCAGCAAGGCATAATGTAATGGAAGCAAGTTCTGTGGAGGTTTGGGAGCAGAGAAGCAGAGTGCAGCACTAAGTGCAGAGCTCTGTGGAGGTGGGTATGGGATGAACCCCTTCACCAGACAAGGACCGCATCCCCTCCATGTAGAAACAGGCCAGGGAAGCACAAAACCACTGGACACCACCAACCTCAGGCCCTGCACGAGGATCTGGTGTCACAGAGGGGAGGGCCTGGCACTTGCCCAGGAGGCTTTGCATCTGGCTGGGGACAGAGAATGAAGAAGTTGGCACCCTGATGTGTTGTGTGGAACCGTGGGACATATGAAAGGCTCAGGAGGGAGCAGTTGATTATGCTCTGGTCCTGGATGGGAAGTCAGAAAATGCTTTATAGATGAGAGGCATTTAGGATGGCCATTCCGGTGATGTAGGAGGTGGGCAGGAAGTGAAGATTTCAGGGAAACATGAGAGTTGGGTGGTGTCCAGAGGTGAACTAGAAAGATTGGTTCGATACTCATGTCTGTTTCTGGCCCACATGAACTTGAAGGAAGCAGTACTATATTGTTCAAGACACTTTTGGTGTAAATGTCAGAGTTCTAATCCATACAGCTTGGGAGAGGGGAAAGGGAGCTTACTAGTTTGCTAAAGCAATAATGTGTTGCTCAGCGAAACCATAAGGGGATCAGAGTGCAGCTGGTCCTTAGGAAAACCAGGGACGAAAACATCATTGTTGTCGCTTTTTCTCTGTGTGGGTTGAAGGCATTTTCTTTCCCTGGAAATAGGCTTTATCCACATGGTAGAAATCATGGGCCTTTGTTAATTTCTAGGTTTTTCATCTATAAATCCCTGCTATTCAAGAGCTTGAATATTTTTAAATATATATATTTTATTGATTTTTTACAGAGAGGAAGGGAGAGGAACAGAGAGTTAGAAACATTGATGAGAGAGAAACATTGATCAGCTGCTTCCTGCACACTCCCTACTGGGGATGTGCCTGCAACCAAGATATATGCCCTTGACCAGAATCGAACCTGGGACCCTTCAGTCTGCAGGCTGATGCTCTATCCACTGAGTCAAACCAGTTAGGGCTTGACTATTTTATTTATATTCTGGAAAATTCTTGAAACGAGGTTTCAGGACCAATTAAGAGAAGCCAGAGTAGGGTTGGAAAGGAAACTGGACTTGACCAGGAAGCCATTTGGCTGAAAAGATAGGCTATTCTGAGAATGGCCTGTTGGGCACACAGTTCCAGGTAGCAGCCTCACTTTTTAAATGCTTGTTGTATACCTGCCTCAGGTTCAGGAAGTGAGACAGTCCTCAATCTTCCAGGATGTTGTGAAGAGAAAAACCATGAATTCCTGGACAACCTGCTCCTGAATCACACTTCTCAGTTCTCTCTAGTGCCTTCACCCGACATTTGGGGCAGAGTCTCCCAACCATAGTCACTTGGGATCCAGTTGGCTTTTGGAGCATCTTCGAGGACTTTGGATTGTGAGAGCTGATGTGTCCCTCTAGCAAGGAGCAATAGTGTTGTTTTCTGACTTGATTCCACAGGTGCCCATGGGAGCTCTTGCTTACACTAGGAAGGCAAGAAAACACATCACCACCATTGGATTGTCACCAGGCTGCTAAGGTCCCTTTGGAAGGGCCTAAATTTCTTGCAGGGATGACAAGTATCAGGGGCCTTATTATGCAGGAGACACCAGGGGGCACAGGGACATGCAGTTGGGACCATCAGCTAGGCCTCTAGGGAGCCTGCTGAATCCCTAGTGAGAGAGAAACTACAATAATTAGAGCCCTGCTTGGGTTCCAAAGGGGAGCATGTGAATCACACTAGAATCTATACTTAAAGCTGTAGGTCAGCTGCTTGGTCTGAGGTTGAGAATGTTGAATCACTCCTTGGGATCTTATGAACACACCAATCCAGATGCTGGGAGTTAAATCCCCAGAGCCCTGTGCACTTGGAGCCAGTCCACACGATAATCACAGCTATCCTTTACAAGCACACAGTCCTCTGTAATTTTCTGGATCCCAGGTGCTATTATTTTAAGTAATCCTCACAAACATCCTATGAAATAGGCACTAATAGTATCATTATTTTATAAACAAGGCAATTTGAATCCCCTGAGAAGTTGGATAGTTGCCTGGGGCCAAGTCCTATTTTAATGCTCAATTCTTTCATCTACATTTTAAAGCATGATTATAAACTCATAAGTATGTATGTATTCACACACCCACGCACACAGTGTATGCAATGAAGCCGTTTTATTTATAGCTCAGTTTGTCACAAAGGGACTCAGCGGAGCCTCTTTTGAGGGCTGCTATATCCTAGAAGAGATGTGCTGGCTCCTGGGGTCTTTGACATGACTCTGTTGGTCTCTGAAAGCTTGCTTGCTTTCCGGTGTAATCTGATGCCCCAAGCTCATCTTGCACATTTCCTGTCTAGTTTCTCCCATCAGCCTTTTCTTGGTTGAGTCCTGGTTTCTTTTTTCTTTTAAATTAAATCTTTATTATTCAGGTTATTACATTTGTTTCTCTCTTATCCCCTCCATAGCTCCCTTTCAACCAGCTCCCACCCTTCCCTCTACCCTTACATCCCCCACATTGACCTCATCCATAGGTGTATGATTTTTGTCCAGTCTCTCCCTGCACCCCTCACCCTTTTCCCCCTGAGAATTATCAGTCCACTCCCTTTATATGACCCTGATTCTATTATATTCACCAGTTTATTCCTGCTCATCAAATTTTTAATTCACTTAATTTTTAGATTCACTTGATAGATATGTATTTGTTGTTCATAATTTTTTATCTTTTACCTTTTTCTTCTTCCTCTTCTTAAAGAGTACCTTTCAGCATTTCATATAATACTGGTTTGGAGTTGATGAACTCCTTTAGCTTTTTCTTATCTGTGAAGCTCTTTATCTGCCCTTCAATTCTGAATGATAGCTTTGCTGGATAGAGTACTCTTGGTTGTAGGTTCTTGCTATTCATCACGTTGAATATTTCTTGCCACTCCCGTCTGGCCTGCATCGTTTCCATTGAGAAATCAGCTGACAGTTGTATGGGTGCTTCCTCGTAGATAATAAACTGTTTTTCTCTTGCTGCTTTTAATATTCTCTCTTTGTCTTTTGCTCTTGGTATTTTAATGATGATGTGTCTTGGTGTGGTCCTCTTTAGATTCCTTTTATATGGAGTACTGTGTGCTTCCTAGACTTGTAAGTCTATTTCTTTCATCAGATGTGGGAAGTTTTCAGTCATTATTTCTTCAAATAGGTTTTCAGGATCTTGTTCTCTCTCTTCCTCACAATTCTGATGTTGGGACACTTGAAGCTGTCCCAGAGGCTCCTTACATTATCTTCACATTTTTGGATTCTTTTCTCTTCTTGCTTTTCCAGTTGAGTGTTTTCTGATTCTTTATATTTCAATTTTTTTTACTTGATTCTTGCCTTCCTCTAGTCTGATGTTAGGTCTCTGAATAATATTTTTTATTTCAGTCAGTGTATGTTTAATTTCTAGTTGGTCCTTTTCCATCTCTAGTTGGTTCTTTTTCATCTCCTCTTGGGTCTCGCTAACTTTAATCCATCTTTTTAAGGATATGCTTGAAAAGCCTTATAATCGTGGTTTTGAACTCTATGTCCAGTCGTTTGTTTTCCTCCATTTCTTTTGTTTGTGATCTCTTCCTTTGTCTCAGCATTTTCACTATGCCAGGAGAACTTCTGTTGGATTCAGCCTTATGATACCAGACTCGCAAAACTTCAAAAGCCTCTCTGTTGAGCTTGGGATGGGTGGAGTCTTAGGGCTTAAGGGACCGCTTTGCCTTCCAGTCAGCCCCGCCCTCCACAGCCCTTGGGTCTCACGTGACTGGATAACACTGGAGTGGTCCCTGTGCGTGTGCGCTTGCACAGTGCCTCTAGACCTCTGCCTTTCCTGGTCCCCTGTGCTCCACGACCATATGAGTCTGGGTCCCCAGGGTTTCGCCCAAAACTGGGGTTCAGTATAGCTAGAAGTGGCTCAGTTGGGAGGCTCTGTCTCCTGTCCATTCTCGAAAACCACTGGCACAACCAGCTGTCGGTCTTCTGCGCGCAGTGCTCTACGCACCACCAGACCTCCGCCCTTTTGCATCTCCCCCAGATCTCCATGCACTTCTCCCTCTTCACAATCTGAACTCCCCCTGTATGAGTCCTGGCTGGATGTGGGGTTTAGTGCCATAGGATAAGGGGTTCAATGCAGCTGGGAGTCTCAGTCCCCCTCCCACCAGAGAAAGCCAGCCAGGCACTCTGGTACCCGCTCTCTCCACGCGCGCCTCTCCTCACCTCAGCTTTTTGCAGCTCCTCTGGGTCTCCATGAGTCCCTCTCTTTCCTTCTAGTTGTAGAATTTCCACTCAGCCAGCTTTCCTGTGGTTCTGGATGATGTCTGTTCTGTCTTTTAGTTGTAGTTTTGAAATTGTTGTGCGAGGCACCTATGCCGCCATCTTGGATGGGTTCTCCAGAGTCCTGGTTTCTTTTAGTGAGTAACAGCATTTGGTGACCAGTTAACCAGCCATTGTTTGTGGTTGAGCTTTGCTGACATTAGACCGACTAGTCAGATTTGGCCTCAGTGCCATATTAACTGGCACTTGGCCAATGGTGTGCTCTATGGAGCAATGCACTGCACCACACCATGAGGCAGGATGGGGTTGAATTAACCTCCCTGCTTTCAGTAAGCAGCAGCAGGAGCCAGGGTCTGTTTGCATTGGGTGGAAGCTATGGTTGCTGAGATTGCTCTGCCAGGGTCCCAGAGACACACAACCCTTTCTGGTGACTGGATTAAGTAAAGGGTACAGCTGCCACTGTCTTGGTACCCCTGAGAACTGATGGCTCAGGAGCCAAGAGTTGACCATGAGTGGCAGTATTTTCCATGTGAACATTCAAGTTAAGAGTCCAGGCTGGCACTGTGGAGAACAGTATTGAGTTTCTTCAAAAAACTAAAAGTGGATCTCCCATTTGACCCTGTAATCCCACTCTTAGGCATTTATCCTAAGAAATCACAAACACCTATGTTCATAGCAGCCCAATTTACAATAGCTACAATTTGGAAACAGACTAGGTGCCCATCAGCAGATGAGTGGATCAGAAAACTGTGGTACATCTACACAATGAATTCTATGCTGCCATTAAAAAGAAGGAATTCTTACCATTTGCAGCAACCTGGTTGGAACTGGAGAGCCTTATGCTTAGTGAAATAAGCCAGTCAATGAAGGAGAAGCATCACATGATCTCACTCATTTGTGGATAATAAAGAACATTATAAACTGATGAACAAAAGGATAGATACAGAAGCAGTAAAGCTTCAGACAGACTGTGAAATTACAGCAGGAAGATTAAAGTTAGATGAGGTAGATAAGAGATCAATCAAAGGACTTGTATGCATGCATATAAGCATAACCAATGAACATAGACACTGGGGGGTTGGGTTATGCCTGGGAGGGAGGGGGGCAATGGGAGATATGTATAAAAAATTAATAAATAATAAAAGAAAGAAAGAAAAAGAGTCCAGGCTGGAGTTACCATGGACTACACTGTCTGCTCCTTGGGCTGCTGGCCTGCGTGGATAACTGCCCTGGGGAGAGTCTTAGCTGTAGGCTCCCCAGGGGGGTAAGGAAACCTTAGCTGCCAGGTGTAGTGATCAAAACAGCGACTCCACTTCTGTCTTCAGGCCAGCAGGCGGGGCCCCAGGTGCAGTCCGAAGAAGAGGAGCTGTTGTCTCCCATGAAGAGAAATAGAAAACCAGTGTTTAAGAGCTTAAGCCAGATTACTGACCGGTTAGGTTGCCACACAGATGGCTCCAGACTTTTCCCTAAATATGAGGCAAAAGGTAGGTTGCTGGCTTGCCAGATGTCTCTCTCACTCTGCTGGGTGCTGACCAGGAGGCAGTGGAGAGTGTATACTGGTACAATGAAATGTTTTTGGAATCAACATTATTTTCTCTCAGTGCATTGGGATATAAGCTCACAGAAGAACAAAGTTCTGTCTGTCTGTTCACTATTCTAGCTCTGGCATTTTGGGTAATGCCCGGACCATGATAGTTTTCTTGATATTTGTTAAATAAGTCATTGCACTGCTTCCATGGAAACATTCCCAGTGAGGCTCTTCAGTGGGGACCTTCCTTTTACCCTTGACTTGCTCACATGAACATTTTCCTCCCAAGAGGTAACTGTGGTCTGAATGCGGGTATTCTTTAGTTTTCATCAACTGCCTTGTCAGACCCTTTATACCGAAAAAGTATCTGAAGGCATATTTCCCACTGATGGACTCAAGAGTTTTTAATTTTTAATAGATGTATTAGCAACAAAACAAAGCACACACATGCACGCACCGGGACACGTGTCTTGCATGAATAGAACTGGTGATGTGTCGTCCATGGGAAACTCAGGGAGGGAAGTTTCTATTTGTGTTAGGATGAACAATGAACTGTGTCAGCTATATAACCATCCAGCCCCATGATGGGTAAGCACCAGAAGTTTGCTGACCTATTGCTCTTACCACTTGTCTCACATGGTCTCCTGTGACACGGCCAACAGAGCATTGTGCGAAGGTCTGCCAGCTGTATGGAAGAGAGACCAATTCTATTCGGCTACCTAGAAGTGACAGACACCACTCCCACGTGGGAGTCCCCACAGATTGGCAGGACTTGCACTGGCCCTGTGCGGGTTCCGGCACTACTGAGGGGGACGAGGGGGGAAGCTGGTAATCCCAGCCTAGTTGTCACTTCACCCAGAAGTCTTAGACTTGTTCTGTGTCTGGAAGCCTTTTAACAGAACCCAGAATTTCCCTGGAGGAGTACCCCTTAAATAAAGGAACAAAATTCAGCCTGGCCATTTAGTGACTGCAGCAGATTGGACCTTACATGCGGCCTACTGGGGACAGTCGGAGACTTTTGGGATCAGAGAGCCCTGAGTTTAACTCAGGCCTGCGCCTAACAGCTGTGTGGCATTATGTAGGCACTGAATCGCTCCAAGACTTGATTTTCATTTCTAAAATGGGTCTACTTCACAGTCAGGATGAAATCGCTGTGAAGACACATGAGCTTCTGTGGGGAGGTGCCAAGGACGGGGTGGCCCACAGTGGGCCAGTCGGAAGATGGACAGTCTCATGCGTCACTGACATTGCCTCCTCCCCTGTCTATCTTGGCAGGCAATGCTGTGATGTTCCTGGGAGGCCTGGCCATTAACACTGCTCACCGCCAAGACTGGTTTGGCTCAGTGGATAGAGCATCGGCTTGGGGACTGAGGGTCCCGGGTTCGATTCCGGTCAAGGGCATGTACATTGGTTGTGGGCACATCCCCAGTAGGGGGCGTGCAAGAGGCAGCTGATCGATGTCCCTTTCTCATCAATGTTTCTGGCTTTTTATCCCTTTCCCTTTTTCTCTGTGAAAAATCAATAAAATATATTAAAAAAAAAAAAAAAAAGACTGCTCACCATTTTCTGCGGGCAAATGCTCTAGAAAGAGCAGCTTTTTTGAGACGATTCCTCAGCCACCAGATGCAGCTCTCATTGATTTTCTGTTCTGCCACAATTTCCCTCACAATCTCCCATACAAAGTCTCCCACACAGAGTCTCCCACACAGTCTCCCATACAGTCTCCCACAGAGTCTCACACACAGTCTAACAGTCTCATACACAGTCTCCCACACACACAGTCTCCCAGACACAGTCTCCCACACAGTCTTCCACACAGTCTCCTGATGCCAGGCTCTCTGGAAGTCTCGATAGAAGGGAGTCTGAACCTTGGATTTCATTGGAATCTCCAGGGAACTTTTCAAAACACCTGTTCTGGGGCCCACCTCGGACAACAAAGGCATTTTCTCTGGGAGAGAGGACTGGTCATGTGGATTTTTGAAAAGCTTCTCTAGTGATGTGCCCACTCCTCCAGCTCCTCTGCCCCCACACTTCCACCTTGTGCCCCCTATGCACCTGCCCGGAACCCACCATGCCCCTTCTCCCTGCCCCCCACACGCCCTCCCCGTGCTCCCCATGCTCCTGCTGGCTTGTGTTTTGGCAGCCTGGAGACATCACCTCAGAGTTTCATGTAACTGATTCTTGCTTATCAGTCTCAACTCAAATGTCACTTCTAAATGTCTCTTGGCCACCCCGTTCTAAACTGTACCTCTCGTCCCACTCAATTTCTTTTCTCACACTCCCTGCTGCGTGCACTGTCTGGTTACCTTGCTTATATTGCCTGCTTCTACTTTAAAATGTGTGCTACGAAAGCAGAGCCTGATCTGATTCATTCGCTCTTGTATGCTCAGGGTTAGAATAGTGCCTGGCATGTGACAGGTATAAATAAACATTTGTTGAAGAAATTGCCATTCACTGATATAATTATATAACATCATTCTAACACTCGTTTCTTAAGATAAATTCACAAAACAATCCTTTCCTAAGAAGCCAGACTTATGCTTCCTATTGTCTCATGTCCCTTTACAGTGTATATTGTTGTTTATCATGAGAGGAACAAGATGAAGCTTTATGGGTGAGTATCCACTGGTCTCCTTCCCACAGGCTTCCTGCTGCTGGTGGCCATTCTGAAGGTCCTCTCGTTTGGAAACACTGAGGTTTCTTTTCCTTGAACTCCCCCCGCTCTCTGGTGATCATTAAGAAGAAGGAAGTATATGAGGCTTGAAGCCCAATGTTTGGATTTGAATTCTTGAACAAGTTACAAAGGCAAACCATTTAACCGTCAAGCCTCATTTTCCTCATTAGTGAAGGGGCACTCGTAGTTCCTATCCTAAAACTGTTGTGAAAATAAAACCAGAATGAAGGTAAACCTGCCTTGTGCTGGTGAAGATTTGGCAGGTACACTTTAAAAGAATCAGCCATGGAAATGCCACCTGGCTTTCTATGTCCCTTGTCCCTCTTGCCATTCTAGAAGGCAGGGCCTCCTTCCCAGTCTATCTGCCTCCACCTCCGTCTTCTGGGCCATAGACACACTCTGGCTACGCTGCATGGTGGGGCAGTCATCATCATGCCCTTCTGAGGAACCTGGTTCTCCCTTATTTACCACTCCAAAACCTCTTTGTCTGTTCCTTGAATTCTCTTAAAGCTTCACACCTGCTTCCTTGGGGCTTATAGCACACTAGAGGCTCAGTGCATGAAATTCATGCACAGGCAGGGTCCCTAGCAGCTGCTGCCTGACAGCCAAGTCTTTCTTTCATTTGGCATTACCCCCTGGTGGTCAGTGCACATCATAGAGAGCAATCAAACGCCTGGCCTCCTGGTGGAACTCCCAAAGGGACACTTTGCATAGTAACTTTTTATAAATATAGATGATTGCTGCCATAGCTTACAAATAACTTGGCCTTTTTGTGTTGGATCACCTAAACAGTTGAGCTTCTGGTGAAAGAATGTCACTGCTTTTACGGAGATGGTTCTAGGAGAGCCCATCAGCCAAGCACAGCCACTCAGTACCCTCTGCTTCATCGCTCTCATCCCCAGTTGAGCGGGACTCTCGCCCTTACAAGCCTCCAGTCCCTTATAGGCTGGGCACTCCCTCATCCACTTTTGGGCTGGTTGGCCTCCTACCCTGCTGTCCCTCTCTCCTTTTATAAGCCAGCCAAAGCTTCTGAGGCAGCAGCAGCATCTAAGCAGAGAGGAACACTATTGTTTTGTTGCCCTTATTTTGTTTTGCTGTTTTTTATGGTGTCCTTTTA
The DNA here is from genome assembly GCA_004026805.1 of Lasiurus borealis. Taxonomy (NCBI): domain Eukaryota; kingdom Metazoa; phylum Chordata; class Mammalia; order Chiroptera; family Vespertilionidae; genus Lasiurus; species Lasiurus borealis. The sequence continues at coordinate 22,757 of PVJN01014350.1, read as the reverse complement.
TTAATGTTAAAGACATTGATGTTCCTGATAACAGTGATAGAATGTGTCTTGTTTTGCACAATTTCTGTAATAATGTAGATTTAAAACAATGATGCTAAGCTGCTATCAGCCTGAAGGAGCTGGGGACACCATGCTAATCATGCAGGCAGCTCAGCGCAGGCCAGGGACCAGGAGAGGTGAGCGCAGTGGGGTCTGTCCCAGTCAGCCAGCCATCACTGCTGCTATTGTCCAAGACCCCCCTGGAGAGAGACTGATGAACTTCCTCTCTTAAATGCTAATGAGAGCCTGACTGGCATGGCTCAGTAGTTGAGCATTGACCTATGAACCAAGAGGTCACGGTTCAATACTCTGAAATCAATACAAATATATTTTAAAAAGTAAAAATAAAATGCTCCTGAGAGGCAGCTTGGATACTCCCCCCTCACAGTTCTTAAAGCCCATGCTAACAGGTGGGAGAGTGATGTAGGTGAGTGACATATCCTCCTCTGTTTTAGATGTTAAAAGTCTAGGTCATGGGGGATGGTTTGAGCTCATACAATCTTGAAATACAAAGTGGGATTCCAGGCCAGAAGGAGACATGAATTATTACCATTTTATCATGATCACATCATTCAATCAAATATAGCCTCTTTTCCCTGGGATTTTCTTTATGCCTATTTGGTTTATAATGCTAGTTCTCTATTTCTAAACATACGGGGATTTCTAGTTTTCTTTCAGTAACTTCTACCATGATTACATGGCCCAAAATATGCTATGTAATTTCATTCCTTTGAAATGTATTAAAATTTGCTTTATGGCCAAAGTAAACAGCATTAATTTTTATAACTGTATGCCTAAAATTAATGTGTTCCCTACAGTTAGGTAGGTGCATGGATGTAGCTATATGGCTAAGATGGCTTTACACCTGCGGGTGCTTACTGGATGCTTTGCTGTAAGAGGTGTGAGACCTCCCCCTCTGCTGTGTTTGGTTCTTTTTGAGTCCTGCCATTCTTTGCTCTGTATACTTTCTGGCCATTGTGCAGGGGAAACCCTGAGAGCTCAGAAGTAAAGGAGGGCCACACAGAAGCTGGGAGCCGGGCCTTGAAGGCCTGAATGGAGAACCTGTCAGTTGGGATGGATGGACATCAATCTATATCTTCTATTTTATTTATTTGCTCTGATCTTTATTTTTTTTTCCTTGTACTAACATTAGGCTTTGTTCTCTTTTCTATGTTTTTGTCTGGTTTTCTTCCTGGTTGACTTCTAGTTTTATACAGTCGTGGCTGGAAAAGATGCCAGCTATGATTTCAGTCTTCTTATATTTATTGAGATGTGTTTTGTGGCCTCACTGCAGCCTGTCCTGGAGAATGTTCCATGTGCACTTGAGAAGAGTGTGTGTTCTGCTGTTTTTGGAGAGAATGTTCTGCATATTATCTATTAAGTCAATCTGCACTAGTATGTCATTGAAGGCCAATGATACTTATTTTCTATAGCAGTGGTTCTCAACATCTTAATGCAATCCCTCATGTTGTGGTGACCCCTAACCAAAAATTATTTTCATTGCTACTTCATGAATGCAATTTTGCTACTGCTATGAATCGTAATATAAATATCTGATATGCAGGATGGCTTCGACCAGTGGTTGGCAAACTGCGGCTCGAGAGCCACATGTGGCTCTTTGGCCCCTTGAATGTGGCTCTTGCACAAAATACCTCGGCCTGACCAAGTCTATTTTGAAGAAGTGGCATTAAAAAAGTTTAAGTTTAAAACATTTGGCTCTCAAAAGAAATTTCAATAGTTGTACTGTTGATATTTGGCTCTGTTGACTAATGAGTTTGCCAACCACTGTCTTAGGCAACCCTGTGAAAGGGTCGTTCGACCCCCAAAGGGTCGCAATCCACAGGTTGAGAACCATGTTCTATAGGATGATCTTTCCATTGCTGTATATGGGATATTGAAGTCCTCTAGTATTATTGTATGACTGTCAACTTATCTCTTTTTAAAAATATGTTTTTATTGATTTTTAGAGAGAGGAAGTGAGAGGGAGAAAGAGAAAAACATCGATGTGAAAGAGAAACATCAAGTGGCTGTTTTCTGCAGGCTCTTTACTAGGGGTTAAGCCCACAACCCGAGCTTGTGCCCTGACTGGGAATTCAACCAGTGATGTCTTCGTGCATAGGATGACACTCAACCCACTGAGCCAATTTATCTCTTTATGTTTGTTAATATTTGCTTTATATATACAAGGTGTTTTATGTTGGTTACATAAATATTTGCTAGTATTATGTCCTTTTGTTGGATTGATTCGTTCATCATTGTGTAGTGCTCTTGCCTCTTTTTACAATCTTTGAAAGTTAATTTTGTCTAAGTATTTCTACCCCAGCTTTCTTTTTTTTACATATTTTTACTTGTGTTAATTCTCACCCAAGGATTTTTTTTCCCACTGATTTTTAGATAGAGTGGAAGGAAGAAGGAGAGAGAGAGAGAAACATTGATGTAAGAGAGACAGACTGGTCAGTTGCCTCCTGCATGCACCCTGACCAGGTCCCAGGAACCTGCAACCTTGCTATATGCTCTTGACCCAAATCAAACCCAGGACCCTTCAGTCTGTGGGCCAACGCTCTATATACTGAGCCAAACTGGCAAGGCCTCCCCATGTCCTTTTCCCATCAGTTCTGAACTTGGAAGAGGACCAGGTGTTATTTGAGTCCCTGTCCCAAGCTAACCTAGGATGTGGGGTTATTGCACCAAGATGGCAAGATATAACACCAAGGAGAAAAGCTAGGGGCCTGCACACATAGTTTGCCATATTTGTGAATATAGAACATGTGCATATAAAGGCAAGTGGGCTAATGACCTGGCCCAGGGAATTAATTCCAGCTTATAGCTGGAGAGCGAATTAGTAGTGGGCTCTGTTCTATGTTCAGGAAGATCTATGTGATGTCACTCTTATGTGTTCAGGGAGATCTCCGTGATGTCACTATTTTGTGTGAGGAGGCAGTACTATGCGGTATCACTGTTGTGATCACATGGAGACCACATAGCTCTGCAGCAGGTGTTAACCTGTCAATGTCAGAACAAGACTGGCGGGATAAGGACCTGGGGGGCAGGAAGAGGGTGGCTAGCCCATGACTGCTGCAGTTGCTCTGAGTTGGGCCCTGGGACCTACGAGAAGGAGCTTCTTGGGCCGACCTCTCACCTGTCACAGCCGTGAGGCAGCTGTGTTGTCCAGGTTGACATTTCGCATCCCTCCTGCTATTTGGATTTCTCTCGCCTGCCCCTCAGCTGACACTGTGAGGTAGGTGCCCCAGGAGTGGTCTTGGCCTCAGTGCCAGCTGAAAAACTAGGAGCAGGGCTTTGCCTCTGACAGGCTGGTTCATGTCAGCTCAGTGCCCACCGCTGCATACACAAGGCCTGGCATGACTTACTCCAAACTTTTTTGCCCAGTCCTAATGCCTCCTGCCCATACTGTGTCCTCTGTAGGGACAACGTACCAGCAGACATGGCACAGAACCACATCCCTGCTGGCCTGTAGTGCGCAGCTCTAGACTTCATGTAGGAAAGTTTTCACAACACAAGTCCAGGTGGCTTGGAAAGTGTTTACTAAAGCTGGGACAGTGAACCAAAGGGAAGGTTTAAGGTAGGAGAAGCAGAGGGAAAGGAACATACAGAGGAAAGGGGGCCTTGGAGATAGGGCCAGGGGATAGTCTGGATAGAGCTGCTTTCCTGGTTGCAAGTCTTGTGGGGTTCCTTAGAGCAGCAGTCACAAAACTTTTGGACCTCACAGACCATTTGTTGGCAAGTGATGCCTTATTCAAGGCATGGGTGTAGCTCTTTTGTCTTGAGGCTTTTTATTTCTTGTGGATCTGCCAGAATCCTACGGAGATCTCAAAAGAGGGTCTTCATAGAATGTTCATTAGCTTTTCAGGTGTGTCCTTCCATATGTTGATCCATCAAAATGGGTGTTTAGAGGGGCCAGAGGTGTTTCCTGGTTAGTTTTCTTTTCAAAGCGTGTCCTTGAAGAAAGAGGGTCTCCTGTCAGGGCTATCTGGAGTGTGTAAACCATTTGCTCTCAGTGTCCAGGACTCTCCCTAGTTTCTTACTATCCTGCCTCAAGGTCCCATCCCCAGTGTCCCAAGAGGGTCCTGCCACTCAGGCTGAGGGCACAGCAGAGACCTTCCTGCACTGCCTTTTGGGGAGGCTCTGACCCCAGGAGGTTCAGGAGATGGCTATGTAGGCTCAAGGCTATAGGGTGGGTGTTGGGATCCCTACAGCTAGAGGGGCCTGGAAGAAGGAGAGAATAGCCTCCCTACCACAAACCCAGTGCTTCCCCAACTTGGGAGCCACAGGGATATAAATGGTATAGCCAGGCGGGCCCAGCTCCTGTCTCCCTGGAGACCTGATGGCCTGCTTATGCCTTGGGCCAGCTAGTGGCTCTGGGCAAGCTGGGCATCTCTTGTGAGCCAGAATATCCTCCTCAACGAAGTGAGGGTCCTGACCTGGACCCACTGGCTTTAGAGGTCCCTGTGTGACTCTCCATGAATGGGCCTGGGCCATGGGATGGAGCCCACGGCAAGCCATGGCTCAGGTCTTGTGTCTTAGACATGTTACATACAGAGGGAAGGGTTGCTGGACTCCACGAACCCCAGTGCCTACTTCCTAGGAAAGGTGTCTTGTGTCTGAGTGACCTGGGCCAGATGAAGTCCCACCTGCCCGGGAGGCCTCAGGCCACTTCCCCTTCTGGTCCTGGGCAAGCCTTTACTCTGGCTGCACAGATCCTCACACCAGGGGAACGTCCCTTGTCATCATTGGTCCTCATCTTCAATGCCCTTCCCCATCTGACCACTCCATCCCAAAAGGGTTTTCCCAGTGCTGGGAGCTCTCACACCCTCTGTAGATTATCTCCTCCACTTCTCTTCCCCCCCCCCCTCCCAACTATCTGATGCCTCTCACTCAGCCCCCTCCCCAAGCCTGCACATCCCAGGGACCAGGGGCAACTGCTTGAGCTGGTATCTGGGTGACTTTGTGATGGAAGACAGGCCAGCTGCCCTTACCCCCAGCACATGCCCTCAGGTTAGCCTGTGCACACCCAGCCCTCTATGGACCACCCTGCAATTTGCTGTCTTGCGACGTCCCTCTCTGTTGCCAGGATCCCTACGTGGCCTTGGCTGAGTTACAAGCTTGTGGTTATGGGTGGGGGCTCCCCCATCCTGTTGCTGCTGCAGCATCTGTCCTGCAGACAAAGTACACTGGGTTAGCCACCCCCAAATCTTAGACTTCCCTAACAACCTAACAATCGTGCTGACAGAGGTCTTGACACTGTGGACATGCTGGCCAAGCCACCTGAGAGTTCTTGGCCTCTGCGGGCAGTGGAGTCATAAGAGGCAGCTGCCACCGCCCTCACACCCAGCTCCGTCTGTGGCTGGACATGTACTCTTGGGTCACCAGGTCCCCCTGGGCTGAACTCAGGGATGGACCAGGAGAAGGAGGAGCTGGGTGGAGGGAACAATACCTACCCAGCACCCCTTCTAGAGGGCTGGCTGCATGCAGTCAGGCATGGGGGTACAGACCAGGATTCCCTGCACCCTGCTTGGCCCCCTGGGCATGTCCATATGTCCATATAGCACCAAGGACACAGTGACACGGAGGATGGCTATGGTGGGCAGGTGACATTTCAGGCTTCACCATGCCAGCCAGGCACACGGCCCCACTGCAATCACTCATGGTGTACACTCCTGTGTGTGCGCCCCCCCCCCAACACACGTGTTCTTAGTCTCCAAAGGACACTCTATTTACAAGCTCTTCCTTGCAGCCATGCGTTCAGGCCCACAATCTGAAGTCCTGAGCTCCTCTGATCCATCTTGGACTGGCTGTTTCCTATTCTAGGTGGACATTTTTCTTTTCTTTTTTCTTGTTTGAGTGTTTTTACCCATATTTTCCGGCATATAAGATGACTGGGTGTATAAGATGACCCCCAACTTTTCCAGTTAAAATATAGAGTTTGGGATATACCCGCCCTATAAGACGTGATAATAAGTTGTGATATATTCATACAAGGAACACTACATCAAAAAAAAAAAGATGACCCCTGACTTTTGAGAAGGTTTTCCTGGGTTAAAAAGTCATCTTATATGCCAGAAAATATGGGTACTTTTTATTTTCTTCTAAAAAAAAATGTCTCTTAAACCTCACTGATGACTTCGATTGCTGCCAGCCGTGGAAGAGGGCAGGCAGCCTTTATGCTGAGGGTCTGGCCAGGTGGGGTCTCAGGTGCCGCCTCCATGTGAAATCAAATGTGAAAGACCCTGCGAGCGGTTTTCGGGACCAGAATGTGGTGAACTCATTCTGCCTCATGCTGTTTCCTTTGTCACTCCTCCCATGGCCCTTCCTGGGGACATTTGGGGGAGAGGGTCTCAGGATGAGGGTGTGGGTGTGAGTGTATGTGCATGTGGGGGTACAGGGGGCAGGGCGGGCTGAGGGCAGGGCTATAAGAACAAAGGGCAGCAGAGAACATGTCTACGTATCTGCCCGTCTGCCTGTCCATTCACCCACCCACTTACCTTACCTGTCTGGCTCTACGTGCCTGCCCGCACACCACCACCCTGCAGTCCACCACGCTGGGCTTGGCCATGGTCTGAGCACCCTCAGCCACTCCAGGAAGCAAGTCCCTGCTTTTGGCCACTGTGTGGCTGGAGGCAGAAGCATGACTAGGCTGTAGCTCAGGCTCCCATCACTGATTGGCTGAGGCAGAACTAGATGATGTCTCAGAGCCCTATGGTTGCCCTGGCAACCATCCCCTTTAGCTACTGCCAACCCCAAGCCACTCCTAACAGCTGAGGGGGCAGGCAGCATTGCTGATGGGTCCTCTTAGAGGTTCATATAGGCCTGGCTGGATGGTAGCTGTTCCCCCACTAGCTGTTAAAGTGTTTTCATGTGTTTGAGTGCTTCATGGATGTTCAGATCCCTCTCTTGAGACATGGCACAGGCTGCTCCATGCCCTGTCTGACCCCCCAGTGGAGGCAGAAACAGTGTCCTTACAGTCCCTGCTAAATGGAAGACTTCAAGTTAGACTTGCCCCAGGGGCTGAAGGCCAGGCCCAGACTTGTGAGAAAATAATGGGTGAGAGCAACAGGAGGAAGAGCAGAAGGAGCTACACAGCCCAGGTGGACAGAGCCAGGCTTTTTATCTGCCTCTGACCCCAAAGGGCCTGCTAGCCCTACCTTTGCCTTCCAACCTCTCCCCTGACTCTCATTGGTCTATTGATCACACAAACACAGTGACACAGCCCCTCAGCCTTCAAAGGCCCTGGCATAGCTCTGCTGCCCACAGACCTTGCGCTCCACCTGCTCCTGGGGTTTGGGCCACACTAAGTAAACACTCTCCAACCCTGTCGAAATGGGCCACATATCAGTGACCTTGCACCTGAGCTTTCCTTGACCTGCACCCCAGACCCTTGGTGAGGCCAAGGGCTCCAGCTTGGAGATGGTTGGCAGGTGAGAAGAGGGGTTGGAAGGGAGTCTGGATCTGGCAGAAGGTCCAAGGGGGTGAATGTGGAGATGGGGTCCACACACAGGCCCAGGGAAAGGCAGACGGTGCACATGGATGGCTTTTTTTGAGCTCCCAGCACCACCTGCTCTCCCCACATTTACTGCCAGGCAGCCAATGTGCACCAGAGCAGGAATCGAGCACCACCCTCAGGATGCAGAGAGGAAAAGAGCCTGGACTGGCCCTACCTTCCTGGGACTCAGATACCAGGATAAGACAGTGGACATAACACGGTCCTATGGCCACTCTTTGTAAGAGGCCTCTACTGGCCCAGTTCTGCAGGACTCCTCCCCAGTTCACAGCCAGTGATGGTCCTTCCTGTGTGCCCAGCTCAGCCATGGCTCTTAACAGGAAGCTCACTGGTTGGGCTGTTGTTATGTAAACACAGGGGCTCAGCCATTCCCTGGGTCAGGTGGGGATCAAGAGGGCCCCAGTTGGCTGAGGGTCTGGCTCAGCTGCTGCAGGGATAGGGGTGGGAGCAGCACAGGACAAGTCTGGCTCCTGCAGCTTTGACCTTGGTCAGTGCAAGTGGCCCTCCAATCCAGGGGCATGGAGGGCAAGCAAGGCCTCCTGGAGAAGGAACTGGAGGCTCTCAGAAGAGATCCATAGAGCCTGGTGAGGTGTGGTTGATGGGGAAGAAATGAGGAAGGCAGCTTAAGGCAGCCATTCCTACTGGCCAGTGCATGTCCTGCTGGCCCCACCACCGGAACACAACCCAGGTGTCGTTGCTTCCACATGACCTTTCAGGGCCAGTTGAGCCAGGTTTAACAGGCTGTCACTCTGGAGATTCCATGGCTTATGAGGTCATCAAGGGTCAGGGCCTGCCTGGGTCAGAGCCCGGGGTGTGTCCCTGAGATCTTTCTTCATAGCTAGGGCCACCGTCCCAGTCCCATACTCTTCCACATGTCCTCATGCCTCCCATACATCAGTGATCTCTCATGTAATATCCCTACTTCGTGAGCAGTTTTTAATATTTAAAAATTTTACCACAGCAGCCCTCAGCCAGTTGTCAGGACCACATCTGGGGGACTCCCCGTGCTCCAAGGGACCTGAATGGCTCTCAAGGCTGGACTTCCAGGTAAGGGCCAGGGAAGAGGGTCAGGGCACCCCCAAATCTCAGAGCAGAAAAGGCCTCAAGGTGACTGGCCCCAAAGTCAAGTATGAGTCAGGTGAGGAGGGGACACAGATCGCTGGCCCTGGGGCTGCGCAGACAGCTCTGGGAGAGGCTCTCCCTTCGAGACACTGCCACCTGCAGAGCCCTGAGGGTCCCTACCTCCGAGCTAGTAGGGGTGCCCACCACACCAAAGGGCATGCCAGCATGGATACTGGTCTCCTCAGAGAAGCAGGAAATGAGTGGAGAGCTGAAAGAAAATGAACTCCCCTCCATCTTGTCCTATAGGGCTGGGACCCTTGCCTAAACCCCCTCCCTTCTCTGGGAGTGGCCACAGGTGTGCCAGCAATGTCTTAACTTCCCCGACTCCCACCAGAATGGACCAATGAAGCTCCAGGAACACAGCGAGGGTCCTAATAAGGCTAAACCACAGAAAGACCCTAATTTAAGCGACCAATCTCTGTAACTCTTGTCACCACCCTAAGCCCTCCCAATTATCCTACCCCATATAACTCATTGTTCCCACCTGGCTCACTCTCTCGCCTCACAGCTGCGCCAGAAAGAGGTTGAGAGCCAAACCCGGGTTTGAATAAAGACTTTTTGCTTTTGCATCGAAAAGGCTCCTTAATAGTGGATTATTGGGGACCCTGAACTCTGGGCATAACATTTGGGGGCCCGTCCTGGATTCCCAATACCCACGAGGGACTTCAATCTGGAGAGTCCGTCTGACCGTGGTAAATGTCTGCATGTTGTCTGTTTCTGTTCTGTGTGCGAGCTCACTTCTGAAGTCTGTAGTGCCCGAAATGGTCTAGGTGGACGCACTAGTGGATCTTGGGCGGGAGGAGTCAGAGGACGCTCTGATTCCTCACGAGGGACGTGGAATCCCCTCACAGGAGGGATGTGGAATCCCCTCAAACCTCTGGGACGAGGTGGGCCGCTCCCGCTGGTTGGCGCACGGCCATTGTCCAGTTTTCAGTTTTGTTGTTTCTGCAGGGTCGGAAAGCTGCTTTGGGTGTTTTTATCTGTTTAATCAATTTTGTTTCCAAAGAATGGGAAGGCTGCTTTTGGGTGTTTTTATCTATTTGATCTGTTTTGTTCCTGCAGAGTTGGAGGACTTTCTTGGGGCCCTTTGTTTGGGTCTGTGTTTCTCTGTTTTATTCTGTGGACATTGGTTGAGAATTATCTCTTTTTATTTCACTTGATTTGGGATGGACCTGCTGTGACAGAGTGCAAAAGTCTTTAGCAGCTGCTGGAATTCTTTTTCTGAGTTTTTGCTCTCTGTCAGAGAGGGAGTCAGCCCATTTAGCTAATAAAAATTCCTCTCTAATTTTGTATAAGTAATGGTTTCATTTTGTTTTGATTTGTGAATTTGCTATATTAAATTTTAAAGTCCTAGGCATGAATTTGTGACATTTCAAAGGACAAAGAATTTTTATTTATGGCTTTCTTATTTCTTTTGGTGGTTGGAGACTTCCAGGGACAGGGCTTACAGCTCTGCAGGGCAGAGAGACTACAGGCCCTGTCCCTGCCTGTGACATCATAGTCCAACGTGAGCCATCTAAGGCTGAACTAAGGCTGGAGTTATTAATGTGCTATTTTATTTTAGCATCTGTAACTGGATTAAAGATCTTTTCTTTCAGGTGGCCATCCAGGCTTCCAGTTCACAAGAAATCTCCCTACACACCCTTATCTTTCCAGGCTGATTAAGATTCATTTTTCTCCACAGGTTGGACCTCAGGCTTCGAAAGGGAGCACTACTACAGTGGTTGTCTATAGTTTTCTTTGAAACTCCCACTTTTGTTTCTCCCTTCTGTAGAAATGGTCTTCCTCAGACTCACAATAGGAAAGGAGACAAGCAACTGGACTAGGGAACAGGAGGGAGGATGTTGGCAGTTTTTTTGTTGATTTTGCTGGCTACAACCCTCTCTGCAGGTGTCCTTGGTTTTTGGGGGGTTTTTTTGCTTATCTTCTTATGCTTCATTTTCTTCTTCTTAACCCTTTTAATACACATAAAGGAAATCTCATTGCCCAATCTGGCAGGGTGGGGTTACTGGATACTTCTTGGGCAGTGGTGGAATATCCAGCAAAGGAACTTTAAGCTCAGAAATTCTGGCTGTTTACTTGTTAGGAATCATAAAGGATTAAGGTTTCAAAGAATAAGGAATATTGAGTAGAAAGTCTGAGACATGGTTATGCATTTTTAAAGGACATAGAAAAAAGGTGTACAGACTAATTTGGAAGTGAAAATGTAATAAAGGATAGTGTATGTAATAAGAGAAATGTTGTAAGGAAATCAAATAATGCAGGCCAGTAAGCCAGGAAGAGTAAATAATTTGCATTTTGCCTCCCTAAACAGGGTAGTTATGCCAAAGTACTTATAGAGGGACTGCAGTATCATGTTTTAAAGATCCCTATCTGAACCCTGAAAACTTGAAGCTAATAAGAGTGCCACGGAGAAAGAGCCTGGTATCTTGCTTGCGAGCCCTGAAAATAGCTGGCACTGAAGTGTCAGGCCCATACCCTACCATCACTGGTGTTTGGTCAGAGTACAGGGAGGAGGGGAATCAGCCCCATCACTACTGGCCTTTCAACACTAGTGATCTCTATAATTGGAAAGCTCAGAATCCTAAGTTTTCTGAGAAGCCGGGGGGCTTATCAATTTGTTAGATTCTGTTCTTTTCACCCATCAGCCTACCTGTCAGCAGCTTTTGTAGGTCCTATTCGCCACGGAGGAGAGGGAGAGGATCCTCAATGAGGCCGGGAAGCTAGTCCCAGGCATGGACAGGAACCCTAGCACCAACCAGGCTCAGATAGACACCTCCTTTCCCCTGACTAGACCTGAATGGGACTTCAACACGGCAGAAGGTAAGGAGAGGCTTCGGGTCTACCGCCAGACTCTAATGGGGGTCTCCGCATGGCTGCTAGAAAGCCTACCAATTTGACCAAGGTAGGGAACATATAGCAGGAAAGGGATGAGTGGGGGGAAAAGGGGGAGAAGGCGGCCAGGGGACTGCGTCTGCTACCCTCCCTCCTCCCCTGCTTCACCCGGGCTGCCCTGTGAGGTACCAACTCTGGACCGACCACCGCCCCACCCTGAGTTCGTCTGGCCCCACCGAACCCAGAGTGTGTTGCAGCTACTGGCCCTCCATCCGGGCATCTTTCCCTGAGCAGTGGTTGGCAAACTCATTAGTCAACAGAGCAAATATCAACAGTATGATTGAAATTTCTTTTGAGAGCCAAATTTTTTAAACTTCTTCTAACGCCACTTCTTCAAAATAAACTCACCCAGGTGGTGGTATTGTGTGGAAGAGCCACACTCAAGGGGCCAAAGATCCACATGTAGCTCGCAAGCCGCAGTTTGCCAACCATGGCCCCAGAGCGAGTACACACAATGTAAAAACTCTTGCCTTGAAATATAACTGTTGAATATCAAATCACCCTCACAGCAAAATCAGAGCTACATAAAAATAAATTGTCTTAAAATTTTACCCCCCAAAACTCCACATTTCCCCTAAAAATGCCAGGAGCCCACAGGGCGACTGCACATGGGGACCGCCAGGAAGGGAAGCCCCTAGGGCTGAGCCTGGCCTCAGTGACCCTGCTTCCGCTGGCCTGCTCCACTCCTGCACACACAGCAGCCTGCTCCACCTGGGGAAAGGGCAGGGCCCACTCCTGAGGCAGCCACCTCCTGAGGCTCATCTTGCTACCCCCAGAGGGAAAGGAGGCTGGGCCAGTCTCTCCAGCTGCCCCTCACCACCCCCGCTTGGCTGTGCAGGTCAGCCATCACGTCACTCCCCACAGCATCAGAGGATGCCCCCACAAGGGCCCAGGGCAAGAGAGGGGCATAGGGCCAGCAGAGTCCAGCCTGCACTGGTGGCACCCACCTGGCCGCTTGGTGCCTTCCAGGGACTCTTCTCAGGGCCACAGCTTCACAGCTCAGAATGAAGGCAGGGAAGGTAGGGCCCCGCCAGAGCCAGCCTCTCGCCTGCAGCACGCATGGCAGCTCTCTGGTGGTCCTGGTCAACAGCATCAGCAGGAGGCATGTTCATGCCCAACAGACTGGCATTTGGGGGCACAGCTCTCAGCCTCAGCATTGTTGGGGTTGGTGGGAGGTGGCTCAAGCCTCCTCTGCCTCCTTGGATTGCATATCACAGCTTCAGAGGAGAACAGCATTATGGGCGCATCTCTCTCCACGTTTCCAGTCATGTGCAGGCCAGCAGAACAGAGCTGACCCCCTGCCTTTTGGGGGAGGGGTCCTCTCCTTGGGATGAGGAAGCAAATGAGTGCACCGGGCAATTTTATTCCATAGAAATCCATCTGCACAGGGCCCCTATCCCTTGGTGCCCCCCTGGCTGGAGAGGCTGCACTAGAGCTGTGCGTGTCCCTGAGCTGCTGCATCACGTCACCATGTACAGCTCCTCCTGGTGGCTCTCACACATCTCATAGTGGCAGGCGAGCCCCTGGGAGCAGGCCCAAGGCTCAGCATGCTTGTCCCGTGGTGGCAGCAGAAAGGCGGTGCTCCCCGCCAGCAGCATGTGCCAGATGCTGTGGGTATATAGTAATAGTTGTCACTGGTCATCATGGAGGTGTAGATGGCAATGGCCACAGCAGCCATGGAGATGCCAGGCACGAGGTAGAAGGCCCAGCGCTGCCAGGAGGGCGGGTAGCAGTGCCGCCAATGCCCGCAGTGGTACACCTGGGGAGAACCGTTGCCAGAGCATTAGCATGGGGGGGCTGCAGCTATACCTCCCAGGGGCCCATCCACATCTGGGTAGCAGGACAAGGATGTACAATACTCGCCAGGGGCTCCAGGGAATAGAGACTTGAGGTGTCCTCAGGTCCAGGCTGCAGGCGAAGCCACACAAGGCCCTGAGCGCCGGCGCACATGGAGGACTCCAACTCAGGACCAGCAACATGGCCAGAACCAGTGGCCACCTCTCTAGAATGTGTGTGGGGGGAGGGGTCTGAGGGAGCTCCTTACCCACATGGTAACCATGACCACAAAGGCGAAGAGACAAGGCCCCATCATGTTCCAGGCGGCCGTGTGGTCCAGCTGCAAGGTCATGGCGAACACCAGCGTTCCCAGGAGAAGCAGAACCTAAGCAAGACAGGGAAGGCCCAGGGTCATGACTCCAGGCCAGGGCCGTTCATAACAACTCAAGGTCCAGCGGGAGCATGTGGCCTGGGCATACTGGGTATCCTGCTACCCCCACTGCCCCCAGTACCCTACCGCCCCCTTGAAGCAGCTGACACACTGCTCTGCTCCACTGGTAGGGAGGGAGGTGTCCTCCTCTAATTACTGATTCATCCATCAGCCAGGCAGGGCTCCGAGTCACATATCTCCATCAACCACAGCCGGCCATGGCAGAAAAAAACACCAAAGTGTTCTCAGTGCCCTGGGAGAGAAATGGGCTGGGAAAGCCCTCACCTAACCCATCTTCCACTTTCTTTCCCCAGAACCCTCCCAGCAGTCCACTCAGTTCCTTCCAGTACCAGAGGAAGGGTGGTTATGAAAGATGGTTTCTCATGGCAGCAGCCAAACCCGATTTCTGGTCTCTCTCCCAGCATTCAAGGCCTCTGTTTCCTCAGAGCCAAGCCTTGGGTGTGGAGAGGTCACTCACATATTTCAGGGCGGCCTTCAGCTGTGCCATGCTGAGGATGGTGGCCCAGATGGCCACCCCAGAGCCCAGGAAGTCGCAGTACTGCAGGGTGTCATAGCTCAGGATGCACAGCACGGCCCCACCCTGGCTGGTCACAGGCATGATAGAACTACAGGGTGGGTGGGCAGAGAGGTGTGGTGGGGGGGCAGTGAATGGACACTCAGACCTCCCCACCCCCAGGGAGCAGCCAGCACACCGTGGAGAAGAACATGGTGTAGGCCTAGACAGAGGCCTCCACTAGGAGGCAGCGGTGCACAGAGATGGGAGCCAGGAACATGAGGTTGCTTAGGGTGAGTAGGAGCACGGCGGCCCTCTGCTGGGCCAAGGTCTGGGCTGTGCTGTTGTCCGTGCAGCTCCACCCATGCCAGCCTGTGGGCAGGGCAATGCTGAGCGGGCTGAGGGTTGGCACCTGAGGCCAGGCTAATGGGAGAGGCACTTCTGAACCCATGGCCTACGGAGAAGTCCCTTTCTCACTGAGGACCAGGCTGGGACAAGTATGTATGTGTAAGTGTGGGCACGTGTGGGTGGGTAATAGACTAGTGTGGGTAGATGCAGATAGCTGTGGGGCAGGCAGGGGAATTGTAAAGAAGTGTGGGGCAAGTGTAGGGAGCTGTGGGCAGATATGAGGCAGCTATGGAACAGGTGTGGGGTAGGTATATGGCACATATGGGCAGGGGTGGGCAATATGTGTGGGACTGGTGAGAAGTAGGTGTGGGGCAGGTGAGGCAGGTGTAGGCAATATGTGTGGGGCAGATGTGGACACGTAAGAGGCAGGTATGGAGCAGGTACAGGCAGATGTGAATCAGGTGTGGGACATGGTTAGGAGGGAGTACCATCTGTGGGGGTGCCTTTCTGCCTTGAGGAGGGGGAGGCACATGGAAGGAGTGGAGAGAAGGCAGCTGTCCTTGTTCGGCGAGGGTGCTCTCAGCCTGGGCAGTGAGCTGGGCTCCTGAAGGAAGGCACAGGGCTGAGAAGTAAGGGACAGGAGTGTCCTGAGGCTCTGGGCTGGCCCTTACCTGCCTTGCAACTGCAGCCCGAATATAGGTAGCCATGTCTGCGCAGCAGGAGGCACTGGCCATATGGCCCACAGTTGTTCAAGCAGGGCACCAAGGACAAGGTGGTCTCCACGAGCACCAAGGCCTCCTCACAGCCCCTGAAGGAAAGGAGCCAGGAAGGCAGGCTGTGGGATCTGCTGGCCAGCCTCCGCCAGGGCTCCAGCAGCTCCTGTGCCCTGGGAGACTCAAAAGCCAAGAGGCCCTTCCCCTTCACACCACACTGCACCCCGTCTTGGGCTGTCCTGAGCCAGGCCCCTTCCCTGTGCCCTGACTCCCAGGGCTGCCTGAGGTGGGGTGCCATTGGGAAAGGGGAGTCCTTTGTAACTCCAGAAGGCAACTTACCTTGCAGCTTGTAGGGAGCTGGGTCACTTTCAAACTCAGATGCAGGCAGCCCAATCATGGCCCTAAATGCAATGACAACCACCCAGTGACTCTGGTAGCCCTACCCCAGCCCCCAAGTTTACTTACTCGGGACTCTGAGGGCACATGAGTTGCAAGGAGAGGTACCAGCTGTCCGTCTCTGGGTAGGGAATGATAAGGTGGGCCTTGCAAGACACGGTGCTCAAAGACAAAGGGTACCCCTGGAAGAAGGCTGCAGAGGGAGCAGGAGGCTGGTAAAAGGGGCCAGAGGGGCTGGCAGGGTCCTCAGCTAGATGTTCCCGCCGGTACCTGTGGTATAGTTAAGCGCAGCGTTGAAGCCGAGGAGGGGCGAAACAGCATTCACGCAGATCTGTACCCAGGTGGTGTTGGAAATCACACTCTACAAGGGGAGGCCGCACACATCAGCCTAAGTTCTCAGTCTGATGCTGCCACTGTCTGTGGTTCCACTGGCCTAGGGTCCCCCAGGAGTCTCCCCTCCAGCTCAGCAACACTCAGCCTCTCTGACCCCATCCACATTCCTGTTTCCTCAGGCACAGCCCTCAACCTGCTGACAGGGGCCTGTAAAACAGGCCTACCTTTCTGCAAGAGGTGCCCTTACCTTGCCCAATGCCTATTGGGGCCACTCTGTTGCCTGAATGCTCCCCTCCCCCGCCGCCCCAGTGTCCATAATAAAGTCAATACCTGAAGGCTGAGCAGCCTCTCAGCCTGGAGCTCTGTGCTGGGTAGAGCCCCACCTCGTTGGCCCATAGGGTGATGGTGAGGGAGCCCCCGCTGTCCATGCTGGTGCTCAGCTGCAGCCGCACCATAGCAGGCATGTCTGACCGCACTGGCACTGAGGCTCTGTCCGGGGGCCTGAAGTACACAGACATCACGTCTATGTCTTCCCGCATGGCCTGGTAGCTCAGGAGGCAGAAAGGGTTGTTGCCCACACGGCTGCTCCTGCCCAGGCCCCACGAGCCAGGCACCGGGAACAGTAGATTGGTGGACTCGTTGCAGCTCTGGTTTGGACTGTTCTGCAGATGCTGGAAGTTTACGATCCAAGGCCTACAGGCTGTCAGGAGGACAAGGGCCCTGCTGGAGAAAGGGCTGGGGACCGAAGGCAAGGCAGAGCCACCCCCAGCCTGCCTCTCTATCAGCCCACCTGTAAGAGAAGCGACAGTGCTGAAAGCCACCAAAACGTGAGGCCCTGCCAGGCTCTTGGCTGTCACTTGCAACCACCGGTCCCAGGGCAGAGAGGGCAACAGCAGGCGGCAGGCCTGGGTGGGGCCGCTGCAGGTGAGCACCTTCTGGAAGTTGCTGGGCAGGGTAGCTGAGCCCACAGTGAGGCCCACAGGGCAGCCTCGGCTCCTGTTGGACACACAGCCCTGCAGCTCCAGCTGGAGCTCCTGGGTGAACTCGGGGATGAAAATTCTGCAGCCAAGTGGGTCAGGTCACTTAGGCTTTGTGGCTTCCAGTGACCTCTCCTCACTGGTCACACTCACAGTGGTTGCCCCACCTCCCAGTAAGATCCCAAGTCTCATAAGCCAGCCTTTCTCATCCTCAGGAAGTGGTTAACATCTGCCTCGTCAAACCCAGAAGCCCCCACTCACTTGAGGTAGCTGGGCTGGGAGATGAGGGTCTGTGGAAAGGGTGTGTTGGGCTCCAGGATGGAGACCTCGACTACCCGTATGACCAGCATGTCAGGCTGGAAGATGTAGGCACAGGTGGGAATAAAGCCCTAGGAAGAGGAGATGTGGGGGGCAGGGAGGGGGGATTTCGTGGGCATGGGATAGGGCAGGAACAGAGAGCCCAGGTGGGGGTGGGCTAGGCTGCAGCAAGGCCTTGACAGGGTCTGCCCCGAGGAGGTAAATGAAAGGGACCAGCCATTCCCACACAGGTGTGTCCTCCCTCTCCATCAGAACAGACCCCTCACCTTCACCTCAATCTTCTGGGATGAAGGGGGCAGGTGGGCAGCCACAAACCAGTCCCCAGGCGCTGGGTGGGAGATATTGATGGAAGTATTGTTCTGCAGCATCTTGATGAGGAAGGAGGACTGTACGGAGGTGTTGGCAGGGAAGCGGGCACCCAGGGGTTGATGATGGGAGGAGCGCCATAGCGGAAGTACCTGGAGGGGGGACAGCAAGGCAGGTATCGGGATGCAGGCGCTGGGCTGGGGTGGGCGCTGGGCCGGGGTGGGCGGGCACCTACACGGTGATCTCCAGGTTTGTGCAGGTGGGGCCACCGCCCTGGGACACCTGCAGCAGCCAGCGCAGCAGCACGGTATGGGGGGGGGGGGCACTTGGAAGGGGAAGAGTCTGGCGCTGCCGTACCAGCTGTAGGACAGCTTCTGCGGGGACTGCGAGAACTGTTCAGACACCAGCCTGCTGTCTGCGAGGAGAGGGCACTGTTAGCCAGACCAGGAGTACCCCACCTCCACGTGGGGGTTAGAAAGGGGACTCAGCCCTTCTGCCCCCACATGGCCCTAGAGAGAAAGGACAAGGAAAGCCATGTGCCAGCCGTCCAACTCTGACCTTGGCAAAGTTTACAGTTCCCCTCCAGCCCTGGTAGTTGCTTCTGGCAACTAGTCCCACTTGATAGGTGAGGGAGTTCAGGTCTGGAGGCTGACCACCAGGCCCATGATGACTTGGGATGTGCTGGACCGATGCCTGAGTCTCTCACCCGTAGAGGTGGCAAGCAAAGACCTGGGGTGGAAGCCTGGCCAGCGTGGGGACCAGGGGACAGGTGGCCCCTATTTCCTATGGCCATGTGCCCATACTGAGTAGCCTAGGGATAAGGCAGGCCTATTGCAAACAGACCACCCAGAGCCTCATCCAGGCCTCAGTCCCTGCAGCAACTCTCAGACCCCCCACCTCTCTGGCCTCAGTTCCTTGCTCCCCTCCCCTACATACTCCAAAAACTTGCCCTCACTGCTGGCTCCCTGTCATACTAACTTTTCCTGGAGCAGCTCTGAGCACCTTCTGAGCACAAAGGTCTTAGGCCCCAACGGACCAGGGCACAACCTGCACAAGGGTCTGTGCCAAGTCCCACAGTGTAATCACCTGCCCAGGAAAAGGTGAGGGTGCCCACCCAGGGCTCCACAGGACACGCACACACTGCCGCCCTGTGGGTGGGAGACCAGGCCTGGGCAGGGCCACCAGTTGCCTGAGCTGGATATCAGCTTTTCCTGGAACAGCCCCAGTACCAGCCTTCAGACCTTGAGTGTGACCTTGAGTGTCCTTCCCGCCTCTGGGCCCCATTTTCCTCATGATTCAGCAAAAGTGAACAGCACCTCCCTTTGGGGGCCCCTCCCTCCAAGGTCAGTGGATGTTAAAGTGCTTCTGGAAGAAATGGACTGTGGATACGGAAGGGTGCAGCCTCACTCTCCTCCAGTCTGGGGGTGCCTCCCTCTGCCCTGCGGGGAGAGTCACTGCTCACACAACCCAGCTGCAGGCTGTGGGCCCTCAGTAAGAAAGCCAGGTGAGCAGCTCCCTTGCAAAGCCCGTCTAAGCTCCAGAAGAACGCTATGTGAGGGAGCGAGGCTCCACACAGGGCACATGCCAGGCTTCCCAGCTGTCTGCAGGCCACCAGGTCCCACTCACCAGGCAGTGGTCCGAGGAGGCTAGGAGCCACTGAATTGCACAGACTTCTCCAGAGGCCCCTGCAGACCCTGGAGTAACATGAGGACCAGAAACCTAAGTGCTGGGAGGTGAGACATCTGGGGGCTTAGAGAAACAGTCAGCCTCTTGTGGGCACCAAAGGGGAGGTCACACGCAGAGTGCAGCCCCTGACCAAGAGAGGCCAGCCTCCGGCCCGCCAGCGCTGGAGCACCAGCCCAAGGATACCTGGAGCCCAGATGGTAGCTGGGAAGTTTCAGCAGGTGCACAAGATATCAGAGATAGGCTCAAGTGATCTTAAGACACAGTGGTCCGCACTCCGGGGTCAACACAGCCCCTCCCAATCCCTTCCCTCCCCCAATCTCTGCAATCCTATCTTCCTGCCCCAGATGCTCACTGTGACCTTTGTGAACATACCCGGTCATGAACACATCGCCTGAGCCAGATATGGAAGGCTCATTTTTGATAACAGGAAGCAAGGGCCGCATGCACCCCACCTTGCCCCACAATTCCCTCCAAGGACACAGGGCTCGGGGAGAACAAAGAAAGTCTCTGATCCTGGGAGAGGGCACCGTCCCACACTCTGCACACCAGGACCCCTCAGGACCCGGCACTCCCATTATTCTCAGAAGCCAGGGCTGCATGGCTGCCTGCCCTGGAGCAGGCCTGGGAGGTGAGGGCTGCACTAGGTTTCCATCTCCATAATCGCCCACCAGTGACCCCTCACCCCATCCCTACCCCACATGGGAAAAAAGAGAAAATAAGGGTGGCAGTATCTAAAGGGGCAACTTAATCAGGAGTCATCGCTGGGAAACTGCCTTGCATTTCAAGCTCAGAAACCAGAGGCGCAGTCCTCAAAGAAACGGGAGCTTGGAGGAGCAAGATGTCAGGAAGGGAGGAGGAGCTGGAAGCACCAAATCCAGGGAGCTCTCCCAGGCTGTGCTGGATCTGCCATTTAATGCTTGGGGAGGGGCACCTGGGCCCTGGCCGGCCTGCCAGCCTGGCTACATGGCCCCACTGTAGTCCCAGGCCATAGGTGTCAGGGGAGTTCACTCAAAATCCTCAAGCCGGGGGCAGAGCCCCATGGGCCACGATCCCGGGTCACAAGAAGACTGGGGCCCCTCAAAGGTGCAGAAATACAAATGGAGGGACGGAAGTTCACCGACAGACACAGTAAAGTGCCTGTTTCTCCAAAGCACCCTCTTACACCCGGCTCCTGGCGTGCCTGCCAGTCCCCAGAGAAGCTAGCTGTGAAAGTGGCTGCACTGGGGCTGGAGGTCATCCTGGGAGGGGTGATACCTACCTGGGCTCCTACTCCAGGGTCTATGAAACTTTCTCCCAACTCTGTCCCTTCTCCCAACCAGACGGGGGACCCCTGGCATCACACTGCCTAACCCTTCTTTTCAGCGGCCTCTCAGCTGGGCCCTCGCAGACCCCAAGGCCCCACGCACAACCATCATTCCGACCCGAAGGTGTTGAGAAGGAAGAGGGGAGGGCGCTCCCAGGGGCCCGTTTGCCAGAACCTCGCCCTGGGGACAGAGGGGAGTCGAACACGTCCTTTACACCCCGCCTGTCCTGACCTGAGCCCCCCAACACAGAGAGGGGACATGGGCACTGCGCCCGCGCCAGGTGAGCGCCCAGGTGCCCTGGTGACTCACAATCTCGGCCCCGCCCACGCGCCCGCTCACCGCTCTGGCCGCCGTCGCCCGCCGCGGCCGGAGGGAGCCGAGCGAGCAGCAGCAGCAGCGGCAGCGGCCCCGCCACCGCAGCCGCCCGCGCTGCGCCCCCGGCCCAGGTCCCAGCCCGGCCTATAGCTCTGCGCTCGGCCCGGTGCTACTCGGTTCGCGTCCCCGACCACCTGACTCCGCCACCCAGGCAGCTGCCGCCGCCTCTCCCGGCCCTGCCGCCGCCCCGGGGACATCATCGTCCCAGCCTTCCAGGCCACCGCGCCTGGCACTTCCGCCCGCCAGGCCCCGCCCCGCCGCCGGGAGCCGCGGAGGAACTGGGGGACGCGGAGCGCGGAGCGAGGGGCGCTGGGAGCGGGCAGCGAAGCGATAGGGATGCGAAGGAAGTCGCGGGCGGGGGGTTACGACTGGGTGGGGCGGGGCTGGGTCAATGCGGGGTCAGGTGCACCACGGGATCGGGGGCGATGTGGGGTCAGCAACCATATGGGATCAGGGGCAGCGCAGAGCGGGGCGCGATGCTGATTCTGGAGTGACGCGGGGACCCGGCGACGCGGGACCAGGTCGGCGGTATGGAAAGGGGAACGCTGTAAACGCTGTCCTTGCTGACCTTAGCCAATGTGGGGGTGCGTGGACACGGGCTGGAGTGCGGAGAAAAGTGGGCCGGAAGGCGGTCGCAGATTGGGCAGACTGGGAACCGCGGGCACAACCTGGATGTGGCGGGAATTCCTAGGGTGAACTAGACCTCGCGGGAGGTGCCTGGAGGAGGGAAGGATCAGAGTCCCAAACTTAACTGGAGGCGCTGAGTGGCCCCCGCGACGCAAGTCAGACTCGCAGGGGTGTGGCGGGGGTGGGAGGCAGAGGGGCTCTGGCGGAGACGCCCCATTTCTGCCTCCAGTGCTGAGCCTGCATCTCCCAGGGCTGGGCCGCCGGCTGTCACTCCACGAGGGCGCTACCAGTGAGAGTAAAAAACACAAACAAACAAAAACACCCCAAATACACAGATGAAGGATAAAAGGCTCAGTGGTGTCAACATTCAAACCTGTGAAGAATATCTGTGAGTTTATTTGAGCCAAACTCTCCACAACTGTGGGAAGCAGAAGTAGATGGAGATAATGCTCCAGAGAATGGCAGGTTTACACTTGTTTTATTCATTACACAAAAGAGGAGGCGGAAGGGGTTACATAAACTCCATTGGTCATAGGTTAGGGGATGGGAGAAAGCAAAATGGAGGAACTCTAGGGCTGGATAAAAAGTAAAATGATAGACACACACTCCTTTTACTTAGGTGGGTGCAGGATAGTTAACAAGCAGGGACTGCCTCAATAACAATGAGGGGCTTTGTGGTCTCCCCAGAGCTCTGCCTGTGCTTTGAGGGGTCTGGAAAAAGGAAAATTAGACATTCCAAAGATGTGTTATCATGAATGCAGAAAGACAATTGGCTCCGTTCAGGTAAAGATGGCTCTTTGTCAGGGAAAATACAGACCTAGGACATGACTACCCACCATAAACTTTTAGTTAAAAAGTTTTAATTTTAGACCATACTGAAAGAGGGTAACAGTGGTGTGAGCAGCATGGGACATGGAGTGTGATGCTGGAGTGTGGGCAGGGGCAGAGGGGGATCTGAAGGTGTCACTGAAACAGGAATTTTTAGGGTGAAAAAGACAGGTTTAGGAAAATTTAGAAATTAGGGGACCTTGGAGGAAGCACAGGGCTGCAGACCAGCAGAAGGCTTATTTCCATAGAATGGG
>PVJN01014349.1:0-46816 GCA_004026805.1 Lasiurus borealis | reverse complement strand
TTGTGGCTCAGGGCCCCGGGATGAGCTCCCTAGAACTTGGGGTTCAGAGGGTTCCCTGATTCTGTGGTCAGATTAGGGATGGGCAGGCCCAGACAGGCCACCGGGGCAGGCAAACCCTGAGCCTCACCCACGCCGCCTTGTACCCAGCACGCACTCAGGCTGCTACACGCCCGGCGAAACCCGGGGGCAGCTCCCCCCCCCCGCTACAGTGACACCCCATCTCCATTTTGGGAGAAAGGAAGCCCCGATGCAGAGTGTGGTCCCATCAGGCTCCTGCGCTGAAGGGACAACACACAGACACACACGTTAATAAACACACACACGGCCTCTCACACACTCCTCTCCGAGACAAGGTCCAGGCAAGGCCCAGCCAGCCCTCGGCTGTGCTTTCTCGGGGCCCCAGGAGTCCCCGCTCTTGGTTGTGAGCGGAGGAGGGTGGGGTCCTGATGACCGTGACCCAGGCCCCCGGGGATCTGGCTGTCAGTGTGCCGGGGAGCTCCTGAGGATGAGGAGAATGCCAGCTGCAGCCCGTGTGGTGGAAGCTGCCTCTGTCAGACTTAACTCTGTGCTGGGAACAGCCTGAGCCAGCGTCAGAGAGGCCCGGCTCTGGTGCAGCCACTGCGGGGAGGCCCCCTAGTAAATGAAATAAAATACCCTGTTTCCCCAAAAGTAAAGCATCCCCCGAAAATAAGACCTACTTTCAGTTGTGCCTCTCGCTGTAATATCCTCCTGAAAATAAGACCTCCCCGATAAGGTCTCCCCCAAACATAAGGCCTCCCCCAAACATAAGGCCTCCCCAGAATAGAAGGCCCCCGAAGCTACCATAAGGCGTCTGACTCCTAATTTAAAGAGACCTCGCCCTGCCTGAACAGCTCCGGCTGCGCTGAGGCCCATCAGTGAGCTGGTTTGTGATGACAATGACTCCCGTACCGTAGACAGGTAATAAATTTCCTTTTTTTGTTGTTCAACAATCAATGTGTACCGTATTCTTCTTCATGGAACAATAAGACATCCCCTCAAAATAAGACCTAGCGCATCTTTGGGAGCAAAAATTAGTATAAGACACTGTCTTATTCTCGGGGAAACAGGGTAAGTAGCTCACAGAGCAGGTGGATGGTGACAAGTGCCGAGGAGGGAAGTCAAACAGGAAGGACACGTGGGGCTGTGGTTCCAAGCGGCATAGCAGGAGCCGGCACTGTCCCCTGCACCTGCTGGACAAGCTCTCGAAGTGACTGCGAGGATCGTCCCGTTGTGTGGATGAGGGAACCGAGGCTCCCGGGAGAATGAATTCACTCAGGGACTCCGGCAGGGCAGGGCCCAAGCGGGACTGGGACTCTGGGACCCAGGCCCCCCTGATGCCAAAGCGCTCACCCGCCAGGCGGTGCTGCCTCCTGCCCGGCACCTCGGCCCGGCCCGTCGAGCCCCCGGGAGGGCGGCCTGCAGCCCCCGGCGCGGTGTGCAAAAACCCACCGCCGGTGACCTGGCGCGGCAGCTCCCCGGGGCCCGGCATTCCTGCCGGGCATGTGGCTCCAAGTCAGACCTGTTTGGGCTGGACAGCCTGGCCCTTGCAAAAGCTCCTTTGTGCTTTCTCAAAGGCCTCACCGGAGGGTTAAACGCCCTCACATTAGTGCTAATTTCGGGCTGACTTTCCCATTCAGCCCGGGACAAAGCCCGCTGTTTGCACAAGGGCCCAGGAATGGGACCACACGCGCTGCGGGGAGCGAGGCTCCGTGCGTGTGCGGCCTGCCCGCCCAGGCACCTGCTCCTCGCACACGTAAGCGGAGCTCCCGGGAGGTTCCCCGTCCCGGTCCTCACTCTGCCCCACTTCTGCAGGGAGCTTCACCCCCGTCTCTCCCGGCGACGGCCCTCCGGGAAGGAAGGAGCCTGGATACAGTTAGGAAGCCCTGCCGTCAGGTACACACAAAATGTTTGTGACAACAACAACAACAACAAAAAATGGAAACAACCTGAATGTCCACGCAAGGGGGAATAGGTAAACCAATGAGAGCACATTGACACCCGCAGACAGAGAGAGCAAGGGCGGACTATGGGGACCGGAACACAGAAAAAGCTGTTGCAGGAAAAAGCAAACTGCAAAATGACCTATGTTGGAGGACCCACTGAGGTTCCTGAAAAAAGCAACCCCAACTAGGTGTGCCTGGACTGTAAACATAGAGAAGAGTCTGATCAAAGAGATTAAGAAATCCCTGCACTTTGGTAGGAAAAGTAAAAAATATATATATACCTTATAAATGTGTGTGTGTGTGTGTGTGTGTGTGTGTGTCTATGTGTGTGTGTGTTTAAGGGCCTGAAAAGAAACCATCACACTGTTAATGATGCGGAGAGCAACTGGCTCAGGGTGAGGATGGGGAAATGAAGATGAACTTTCAATGTTTTGTATTTTCTTCCGGATTATTTTAGAAGCTTTTTAAAAATATGTATATTTTTTATTGATTTTTTACAGAGAGGCAGGGAGAGAGAGAGTTAGAAACATCGACGAGAGAGAAACATCAATCAGCTGGCTCCTGCACACCTCCTACTGGAAATGTGCCCGCAATCAAGGTACGAACTCCCAACCAGAATCGAACCCGGGACCCTTCAGCCCTCAGGCTGACACTCTATCCACTGAACCAAACTGGTTTTGGCTATTTTAGAAACTTTTTAAAGAATGGGAACATATGTACGTATATGCATACAGACCTGTGTATGTATGTAGCTGTGTGTGAGAGAGAAGTACTTTGGATGAAGAATTCCCATTTTGTCACACACAGCCAGTTTTCATTATTTGCAATAGTTCCTGCGCTCTCTCTATAAAGTGGCCACAGTGCTGATTAGCAATATGGATCCGCTGCTCCTGGGAACGTGCAGGACTAGTCCTGCGAGGCTCTGGACACACGTTCATGAACGGGTCCACGTAAAACCTTCGTTTATGTGTTTCTGATAAGCGCACCTTAGTCGGTATAAATTGCTGATTCTCTAACCGGGGCCTCACAGCCAGGAGTCCTGGAACCCCTGGCTAATGGGAGCGTCTCTGACTCGCCACGTGTTCTCGCTGGAAGGCACGTCCCAGCCTTCTTATGCTAGGACCCCGGGACACCGCTTCAGCACCACGTGTGGGGAGCCATGTTAAACGGTAACATCGCCAAGAAAAAGGCACAAAAACCTTAAAATCATGCCACTACCTGGTCCACGAAAAGGACCCTCGTTTGCAGTGTCACTTGTCCAGCTCAGCTGGGAACGTGTGGGTGGGGCAACGCGACTGCTTCACCACTTGTGCGCGTCTGAGAATGAACGCAGAAGCACCTCTAGCATTTCCCGGATTCGATTCCCGTCAGGGGCACGTGCCTTGGTTGCAGGCACATCCCCAGTGGGGAGTATGCAGGAGGCAGCTGATCGATGTTTCTCTCATGGATGTTCCTCTCTATCCCTCTCCCTTCCTTTCTGTGAAAAATCAGTAAAATATATTTTTTAAAAAAAGCCAAAACCAGTTTGGCTCAGTGGATAGCATGTCGGCCTGTGGACTGAAGGGTCCCAGGTTCGATTCTGGTCAAGAGTATGTACCTTAGTTGCAGGCATATCCCCATGGGCAGCTGATCGATGTTTCTAACTCTCTATCCCTCTCCCTTCCTCTCTGTAAAAAATAAAATAAAACATATTAAAAAAATAAAATAAAAAGACTGTGCATTCCTTTAAAAAAAAAAAAGCACCTCAAGCATTGATTACAAACACATTTCTGCAAGTGGGCAAATTCATACATGTGGAATCTGCGAATACTGAGGATTGACTGAGATAGACTTCAGCCTCCACCCCCTCCCAGGGGCGTTCTCATTTGTGCTTTTAAGGTTCCAGTTGACATTCCGCCAGCTCCCAGGGACCCAGGCCCAACCACCGGCAGGCTGTGTGATCTCAGAAGTGTCAATACCTGGGCTCAGTTTCCCTTCTCTTGCAGAGCTGGGAATCAATACCTAGCACGGAGCCTGACGCATAGTAGGTACGCAAAAAACGGCCACTCTTCTCATCACCATCGCCCCTGGCCCCGAGGCTGAGCACTGGGTGCTTCAGTTGAGGTTTGAGGAAGGAGTCTGCACCAGGGACGAAACTGGCATCCTTTTCATCTCTTTGCCCCATCCCCTTCCTCTCTGGCTGTCCCTCCAAACCATGCAACAACTTGAACGCTGAAAATGGTGGGCAATAAAATGACTGCAGCAGCGAGCCAAATCAGGACTTTTCTCCTTAGAAACCAGGGCCCTCTCCTTCCCTCTCCGGTTACCTGCCTGCCCTCCGGGGCTCCGCTCTCTCCTTGGAATTCCCATGAGACTGCTCAGCCTGGCACTCACTGGTCGAGAGCCTCAGGCTCCAGGCCAGGCAGGCAGCTCAGCCAGGGCAGGGCCTCCGCTTCCGCATCACCATCACGCACGCCCAGCCCGGGGCCCCTCGCAGATCAGAGCCCTGGGAAGTGGCTGAGCTGAAACGTTAGGGACCAGGAGTGAACTGAGCTTCTCCCACCAAACCTCCCCCAACACCAAGCTGAAGGCAACGAACGTGTGAAGAGTAGATCCGCTAGAGTCTTGTCACCAGTGCGCATTTAATAAATCAGTGGTATCTCATGTTACTGATATGTTCAGCTTCACCGGGTGCATATAAACTTCCTAAATTAAGGCCCTAGATATTTTTTCATTCTAATGAAACTATGAATAAATAGGCTGAGAGCATAAGGGGAGCTTAAAAGTTTAATTGTATTAACTTTTCCATTGTGGAACCTCTTAAAGAAAGAAGGAAGGTGTGACCAGAGTTAGCACTCAACACGCCTTGGTGGAAGGAGACAGGAAAAGGAAGGAAGTGGATGCTGGACCAAGCGACCAGGTGCGCCAGCCCATGAATGGACCCCTGGGGTCCCCGCCTCCGGCCACCTCGGGGAGGGGAGGGCTGAACTGAGCTGGCGGATGTATAACAGGCCCTAGCATAACAGGTATTCTTGCTATGTGAGTGGCTCTGGGATGTGCCTTTGAGAGTGTTAACGAATTTAATCCTCACACCCCTCCCAGGAGTGAGTATTACTGCCCTGCTTTACAGATGAGCAAACGGAGGCCCCCGAGAAGCCAAGTAACTTGTCCAAGGTCACAGGGCTCGTTAGCAGAGCAGCTGTGGCCGAATCCACACAACCGGCTCCAGAAGCTGCCTTCCTTGTGGCTCTGAGGGGCTGATCTTCTGGGCTATGACTCCTTTCACCCCACAGGAGCACTCCAGGAGGCGGGCACCCCACCCGGTGGGTGGTGGGAATATGAGGGTGGGCTTATGTCTTGCGAGGACATTTTTGCCCAAATCACCAGGCCTGGACGCCTTTGCTTGCCTCTTTCCCATTTCTCCTCAGTCTGTTCCAACAGAACTTTCCGGTCTTATCTCCTTCCGCTTCCTTTTCTGCACCTGCCGTTGTGCCCCAGCCAAGCCCAGGTGTTCCCTGTTTCCTGGTGACCCCCGTGCATTCCTCTAGTCTAGGGCCTAGAGCAGTGGTTCTCAACCTTTTTTAATGCTGTGACCTTTTAATACAGCTCCTCATGTTGTGGTGACCCCCAATCTTAAAATTATTTTCGTTGCTACTTCATAACTGTAATTTTGCTACTGTTAATGAATCATAATGTAAATATCTGTTTTCCGATGGTCTTAGGCGACCTTGCTAGCAGTTTTCAACCTGTGGGTCACGACCCACAAGTTGAGAACCGCTGCTGTAGAGCCTAAGACCATCAGAAAACACAGATATTTACATTATGATTCAGAACAGTAGCAAAATTACAGTTATGAAGTAGCAACGAAAATAATTTTAAGATTGGGGGTCACCACAACATGAGGAGCTGTATTAAAAGGTCACAGCATTAAAAAAGGTTGAGAACCACTGGCCTAGAGTCTAGGCCTTTCCCATGGATGTTTCTTCTTTGGCCCAGATTGTGTTCTCCAATCCTGTCACCCTCCCCACATC
This sequence comes from Lasiurus borealis, assembly GCA_004026805.1. Taxonomy (NCBI): domain Eukaryota; kingdom Metazoa; phylum Chordata; class Mammalia; order Chiroptera; family Vespertilionidae; genus Lasiurus; species Lasiurus borealis. The sequence continues at coordinate 40,842 of PVJN01014349.1, read as the reverse complement.
TCCCTGTCAATCTTCGATGCCACCTTGCCTCCCCCTGGTTGTCCCTGTTAGAGCACATCACACCTGGTCCTCCCGTGGGCTTCAATAGCTGATGCTTGATTGCCCCTGACTCCTACCTCCTACCCCCACATCCCACCCCAAGACACTCTCACTCAGCAGCAGCCAGGGCTACTTTGCCTCTTTGAGCTGCAGTTTCTCACTCTGTAAAAAGTGGGTAATAGGAGTTCTCACCTCAGAGGCCTGGAAAAGTGAATGCACACAAAGTGCTTAGCACGGTGCCTGGCACAGTAACTTTTCCACCCCACGAGGCTGTTGGGAGGATTAAATCGGATCATAATTAAAATGTGTGCCCAGCCCAGAGCCTGGCATATGGTAAGAGTACAATTGACAGGAGCTGTTATTTAATACTAGAGGCCTGGTGCATGAAATCTATGCATGGGTAGAGTCCCTAGGCCTGGCTGGCCATCCGGGCGGATCAGGTTCCCCGCCTTCTTGCCACTTCCTTCCCTCACTCCCTTAGTGCCCCACTGCTGCCCCTGGTTGCCCGCCATGTTCCGCACCAACCTCTGGTGGTCAGCACACATCATAGCGAACAGTTGAACTCCTAGTCTCATGGTGGAACTCCCGAGGGGACACTTTGCATATTAACCTTTTATTATACAGACTAGAGGCCCGGTGCATGAAATTTGTGCACAGTGGTAGTGTCCCTCAGCCCAGCCTGCATCCTCTCCAATCTGGGATATCCTCTCACAATCCAGGACTGGTGGCTCCCAACTGCTCATCTGCCTCTGCCTGATTGCCCCTAAGTGCTTCTGCCTGCCAGCCTAATCATCCCTAACCACTCCTCTGCCAGGCTGATCAATGCCTAACTGCTTCTTGGCCAGCCCAATTGCCCCTAACTTCCTTCCCATGCTGGCCTGGTCACCCCTAACTGCCCTCCATTGCTGGCCTGGTCCTTCCCAACTGCCTTCCTCTGCTGGCCTGGTCACCCCCAACTACCCTCCTCTGCTGGCCTGGTCACCCCCAACTACCCTCCTCTGCTGGCCTGGTCACCCCTAACTGCCCTCCATTGCTGGCCTGGTCCTTCCCAACTGCTCTCCTCTGCTGGCCTGGTGACCCCTAACTGTCCTACCCTGCAGGCCTGGTTCCCCCCACAACTGTCTTCCCTAGCAGGCCTGGCCTCCCCCTCCCCTACAACTGTCTTTCCTAGCAGGCCTGGTATCCCTCAACTGCCCTCCCTTGCTGGCCTAGTCACCCCTAACTGCCCACAACTACCTTCCCCTGCAGGCCATCTTGTGGCAGCCATCTTGTGTCCACATGGGGGCAGCCATCTTTGACCACATGGAGACGGCCATCTTATGTCTTGGAGTGATGGTCAATTTGCATATCACTCTTTTATTAGATAGGACTAGAGGCCCATTGCACGAAGAGACTCATGCAATAGGCCTTCCTTCCCTTGGCTTCCAGCACAAGTTTTCCTCCAGCACCTGGGACCCAGGCCTTCACTCCGGCCAGAGTCTTCCTTCTTCCTCTTCGCTGCTTCGCTGCAGATGCCAGCTGGAGTCTGCCATCTTCATCTTTGCTACAGACTCCAGAGTCTGGGGCCCTCTGCTCCTGTAGATTCCTTCGCCCCCCACCCTCCCTCTCATAGCAGGCATCCTGCCCCGCCTTGCCACTCCGGCCTGGAGCAGCTGGGCAGCAGCCATCTTTGGCCTTCTAATTTGCATACTCACTCTCATTGGCTGTGGATGTAGCGGAGGTATGGTCAATTTACATGTCTGTCTATTATTAGGTAAGATGACTTAGTGCAGATTCAGCAGGTTACACGAGCTCTTGGAGAGAAAAACACACAAACAGAACCTGGGCAGAAACTCCGGGGCTTTCGGTCTCACTGGGTAATCTCCTGTGAAAGGGGCAGCGGCCTTCTCCTTTGGGTGGGTGCCCCACTGTGCGGTCCTGGGCATGTCCTGTTGCCTGACTCAGAGAACAGTGCCTGCCCGCCTGCTCCCCACCCATCTGTGCCACCCTGTGTCTGCCTGTCCATTCAACCATCAGACCTGACCCTGGAGGACTGCAAAAATCCTATCTCTGGTCAGGGCTGGACAGAGGGGCTGTCACTGTGCGTTTCATCAGGAATTGTGGAGCGAGGAGTATCGTTTTCTGGGGTTCCTCCTTCCTGAAAACCCCCAGAGGTTGACGTGTGCTAAGCGCTTCATGTGAGGTATCTCATTGAATCCTCACAAGGCCTTTATTTTTCCCATTTCACAGATGAGGAAACTTAGACTCAGGGGGGCAAAGTGACTCACCCTACAGTCAGTGACCCAGAAGGCTCCAAAGACTTTCTGGCTCCATAGCCCCGGATCTTCACCTCCATCCCAGTTTACATCCCACATGGTACAAAATCTGGTTATGGTCGCACAGCCAGGAACTGTGACTCTGGAACTCAGCAGCCCCGGGTTTGAGTCCTGACTCTGGTGCTGTGAGATCCTGAACAATCACACGCCCTCTCTGACCCTGGGTTTCCTCCCAGGTCTGCGGGGAAGACCAGGTGAGAAAATACATGTGTCCACAGGTGCCTGGGGTGGGAGAGGGCTCAGAAAGGGCCAGGTGCCATTCGGGGACCGCTGTTGCCGTTGGTAGGCTTTAGTCCAGAAATCACGTCCCTGCAGCCGCGGTCATCAGGGCATTGGACGTGCCACAGGTGACATTTCCAACTTCGTCCAGATCCTGAGTCATGAACATGTGGACTGAGTCATGAGGTTTCCGTGTGGCTTATATTTAAACCATCAAACTGTGGGATCGATAGTAAACAGCAGGCTCTCTCCTGGGAAGCGAATGAAACTGACCCCCTGGTTTGCTGTGTGAGGGGAATTCGGTCAATGAGCCTTTCTGTTCCCGAGTCTCTAGCTGAACGCGTGAATGTTTTGCCGCAGCGTAGAGCCCGAGCTCCCAGAGGGAAAGGGACTTTGTGTTTGCCTCTGGGGCCATCTCTGTTTCCCGCCTGCCCCGTACTTCCGGTGATAAATGAGCGGGAGGGGACGATGTGCAATTGGGAGCTGGGAAAGCAGATGGGTGTTCTGTACTGATCCGGGAGCTCGGTGACCCACTTTCCTCCGTGGCCCAGAGCAAGTATCACTCTGGTTCACGGTGACTGTGCCATGACCACCTCTCTCACACTTACTCACCGGTCCCAGGGAGGCGGGAAGGAGCGCCGTGCTTGGCATGGTGCAACCCCGGGGACCGGGCAGAGTCTGTGAACCCCGGAGAGGAACCTGGGCTCCGTCCGCCGGGCCCCACCCTCGGCGAGGCCAGGGCTTCGTGGGTAATTTATGGGCTTCTGCACTTCGCCTGTTATTATGCTCCCTGTCGTTAATGAGCATGCTGAGGAGGTTCAGGATTTCCCTAATTAGCGTTTCCTTCTTCCTGAGCCTTCTGTCTTGGGATTTTTATAGGCCATTGACGGCCTTGCCAAGTTTGACGTTGTACCAGGCACCCTGGTTCCTTCCCTGGAAAGGACAAGGGGGGCGGGGCTAGGCAGAGGACAGAGATGCCCAGCTCCTGCCAGTGGACAGAGAGGAGCCAACACAGCTCGGGGCAAGGGAGGGAGGAGGCTCTTTCTCACCAAGGACCACAAGTCCTCCCTACACTCCCCCATTTCCTGGCCCCAGAGGCAAACACAACACACACCACTGTGGTGGAATGAGGAGATTTGGAATATGCATTTCTTTGTCCGTTTGGAGGCCCAGATCCTGGTCTCCACACACCGCAGAGTCCAGCCTGTCTGCTGGTTTCAGGGGCAGGTGTGTGCTTCCACGGAGGGATCACCCTGCAGCCTCCAGCTGTTCGGCTGAGGTGGGCGGGGAGGGCCCAGGCGGGAGGGGGCATAAGTCCTCGTCCACAAGAAAGCTCTCCTTTCATTCCGAGGTGTGGACACACCAGCACGCTTCGTAAAACAGGTGGCAGGCAGGGCAGCGCGAAGTGCTGAGTCAGCCAGCCCCTTCCCTTTCATCTGGGCCCTTGACGGTTTAACAGCCGGGCTTCGCAGGGGGAGAGGGGGGAGTTTCTCTCCTTAATGAGCCGCCCGGAGGTTGCTGTGCTTAATGGTGTTCCTCTCCCAGGAGGCGGGGGCATCACTTCTGGTTATATTCATAGTTTACCTGGTGCGCCAGGTATATTCATAGTTTACTGATGTGGCCGTTTCAATGAACAACAAAGGAAAACCTCTGAGACAGTTTTATTATTATTTTTAAAAGCCAGAATAAAAAGCATAGTATCTTGTGTTCAATTCCATTTTGTAGGAAAATCCATTTATAGACAGGAAAAAAAAATGGTTTGGAAGGTTTAAAATATTAGCAATGAAGACATTGTGGTGATCGCAGGGAATTACAAACGTCGAATCACTATGTTGTACACCTGACACATATAATATTGTGTCAACTATACATCAATACAACATAAATGGAATTAGCATTGAATTGTGGAATGATTTAAAATTTGTGGTTATTTAGATGCCCCTTTGACAATTTTGAAAAACCTTCTTCACCAAACATACATTACATTTGAGACTTTTAAAAAAGTAAACCCATAAGTCCTAGGATACTCCTGGGAAATCAAACCCACGCTTAGCTTAAGCTGTTTCTTAGATTCAGGCCAAAGCAGAAATCTATTTTTGCTCTTTTAGATCACCTTCCACAATTCATTTGTGTTTGACTCAGCAGCACTTTTTTTTTTTTTTTTTTTTTTTTGCGGTCCTGGCTTCCTCCCGTGATGAGAGCTGTAACAGGAGTAAGTACACAGGGGCTGGAGCGGCTGCCTCTCCACAGCCTAAAATGTGTGTTTCCCCCCAGCCTTTGCTTTACCCGGAAAGGCGGGCGATTCGAATTGCTGTACAGTTCTCAGACGGGGTTGGATTATAAACATGTGCTGTTGAACTTGGGTTGAGGCAACCAGAACCTCGAGTGAGAAACCAGCCTTCTTTTTCTGGGACTGAGTTCTCAGCAGGACCCGGGGACAAGTGAGGCCTGAGAGAATCATACATACAGTATAGTGGTACCTCGAGATACAAGTGCCCTAACATATGAGATTTTTGAGATACGAACCATTGAGCGATCGATTTTTGCTTTGAAATATGAGCAACAGTTGAGATAGGAGTAATCTCTCGGATCGGCCGGCTGCACACGACCCACCAGTTTACCGCGACTCGAGTGTCTCATAGTTTCCCACGCCTCAAGGTTATGGAACGAATTAAACTTGTATCTCGAGGTACCACTGTATATGAATTGCAGAGAGAAAGGGAGAGAGAAAGATCAATGTTGAGAATCATTGATCATCTGCCTTCTGCACGCCCCCTACCTGGGGATCAAGCCTGCATGAACCAGAAACCATGACCTCCTGGTTCATAGGTCAATGCTCAATCACTGAGGCACACTGGCAGGGCATCCCACTATTGGAAGGAGAGGAGTTTATAAGAAAGATCTAGAAGATCTGGAAGATGACAATGGGTCTTTTGGGAGTAAAACAGCGTTTTTGGCTGATGAAACTTAAAAATCGGTTTTGAAAGCCCAGATGGTAGTTTCCCTCGGGGTGGGGAAAGACCCCAGCTTCCCAGGCAGGAGTCAGCTGACCGCTGGCCATTGCTCTCAGAAGTCTGCGCGGCCTCCAGGGACCAGCTGACTGGCCCAGGGCCGAAAGCATCTTAGAAGCAGTGAAGGATGTGGACTCTGCAGCGGGTGGGTCTGGGCTCACATCCCGTGCTGCCAGCAAGAGCTGTGTGGCCTGGGGCAGAAAGACTGCAAGGCCCACTACCGAGGGCTGTCCAGGGGACTGAGTCAGAAAGCTCACGTGTGGTGCAGAACAGGGGCCCGGGAAAAGGCGTAAAACATAGTGGGCAGCAGGAGGGGATCTGGGAGTGACGGCTATTCTGTACCTTGATTGTGGTAGAGGACACATCACACCATGCATCTGTCAAAACCTACGGAACTATACTCCACAGAGTGACTGTACTTTATGTGAATTTCTGAAAATTGCTGGTCATTTCCTTCGGATTTTGACAGTCTCTGGTTTTCCTCACCTATAGAGCTGCTCGGAAGGAATGATAAAATTGATATGATTTTGCATCGAGGTGGGAAAAAAAGGGGTGTGAATACCCTTGTAGCTTCCTTCATTCACCCCCATGTCCTAGTCCCAGTCTGCCTCACGATTTGTCCAGGGAGTGGCTAAGGATGGCCTGTCAGAACCTCATTTGGTTGCCTGGAGCAGCAATACCTTGGAGCTGATGGTCGGATACAGTAGCCACTGGTCATGGGTGCTCCTGAGATTTGAACTGGGGTTGGTGTGACTGAGAACTGAATTTTTAAAAAAATTATTTTAAATTTTATTGGGGTGACATTAGTCAACATGAACATATAGGTTACACGTATGGATTACTAATTTGCAAAATCTGTATGTAGGACCATGTGCCCACCACCCAAAGTCAAATCTTCTCTTGTCATCTCCTATTAGGATCCCTTTCTTCCCCCTCCCCCCACCCCTGGCAATCACCACTGCTGTTTGTGAACATAAGTTTCAGTTTTATATTCCACACTAGAGGCCCGCTGTAGGAAGACTCCTGCAGTAGGGCTTCCTGCGGCAGTCTCCACCGCCCCACCTGCTTCCCTCCCTTCACTGCCCTGCTTGCTTGCTTCTCCACAGCTTCACTCCCTTCTGCAGTGCTTGGTTTCCTTCTATGCTGTCTTCAGTCTTCACTCTGTGCCTAGATATGCAAATTAACTAACATATTGGTTGTGTTAATTTGCATACTCACTCCTGATTGGCTGGTGGGTGTGGCTGGTGGGCTTAACGGAGATACGGTCAATTCGCATGTTTCTATTTTATTAGATAGGAGGATGAGTTAAATCATATCGTTCTTAGACTTCTCTGCTTCACTTATTTCACTTTGCATAAGGTTGAGAACTGAATTTTAAGTTTTCTTAATCTTAGCTAATTCACATGTACTGTTTTAGTAGGAATACATTTTATTTTTAATATAGTTCATCATTAATTTTCATTGATATAATTCAGCATTAAATTTACCATTTTAATGTATACAATTCAGTGGCTGTTAGTATATTCACAATATTATGCAGCCATTGCCACTAATTCGAGAACATTTCATCACTCCAAAAAGACCCCATACCTGTTAGCAGTCATTCCATATCTGACACCCCACTCCCAACCCCCCACCCCTCAGGTCCCTGGCTACCATAACCTACTCTTCTCTATGTATTTGCTTATTCTTGACATTGCCACATAAATGGATACATGCAATGTATGGCGTTTTGTGTTTGGGCTTCTTTCATTTGGCATGTTTTCAAGGTTTCCTGCATGCTGCACTTTGTTTTCCTGCAGCCGGATAACATTCCATCGCATGGATGTACCGCCTTTGATCTAGCTCCTCATCCATGGATGGGCATTTGGGTTGTTCCCACTTTTTGGCTGCTAGCCCCTGAAAATGTAGCATCCACTTGAGATGTGTTGCAGGTGTAAAATACGTACCAGATTTCAAAGACTTGTACAAAAAAAAGAATATAAAATAGCTCATTAACAGTTTATATTGGTTACATGTTGAAATAGCTTTTATAAATTGGGTTAAGTAAAAGGTATCATTTTTTAAAAAGGTTAGCGTTAAAGCAAGGCCAGAGGAGGGGACCTGGGGAGAAGAGGATGGGGCGGGGCCTCTCCACCCAGGATCTCACCCTTCTGCTCGCCCTGCCCAGTGGGGACCTGAGGTGGGGAGCAGGGTCAGGTCCGGCCGTGGAGCGGCCACTTCCGGAGCCATCCCGCCTTGGCACCGAGGGAGCTGCGGAGAGGACAGATCCAGGCCTGAGGTGGTATACGATTTCCTCCCGGGAGGAGACTGGGGACGGGGGTTATGGACAAAGGCAGTAACTGGGGTGGCCAATGACAAAAACGGCTTTCCCGGGCGGCTGGCCGGTGCTGGGCCACGGGGCTGGGCCACGGGGCTCCCCATGTGTCCCGGGCTCCTCTCCCTGGCCCCGGAGCCGGGGAGGCGACTGAGCGGCTTCCTTACCTCTGGGCACAGGCGGCTGCCGTAATAAATCCTCAATAAATGTTACCAGGGAGAGGAAGGCAGAACCCCGGGATTGTTAAAATACCTCCGGTGGGAACACTATAAAGCTCCCCTAATAAAAAGATGGGGACACCAAGCCCCAAAGGATGAAATGACGTGTCCTGAGCCGCTGCCAAAATGGTGACTGCGCGAAACCTGAGCACACGCAGATCTCCCGGCAGATAGGCGGCCCCAGCCCAGCCTGATCTCAGAACCTATCACCGGGCTGATGAATATGTGAGCATCATCAGGGCAGTGCTGCTGGCGGTGCCTCTGCCCTGCTCCGCGCTGGGCCTTGAATTTCACGGGTACAAGTCTCACTTAGTGGTGAGGTTTTTCACTGAATGAGAATTGGCTGTCCAGGTATTTACTAGTAAGAGTCACTCTTGGCTGCTGAGACTCGGTTGGGCTATTTCTTGCGTGTTTTCCGTGGGCAGAGCGCGCACCAGGCATGGGAAAGCTGCACAGACATGGAGGAACTGCATCCGCGTCCTGCCCTCTGGGAGGTCCCAGTTGAATCAGACAGACAGAAGACATTCCCTTGCTCAAGAGGAATTGCTTAAAGATGGACAAAGTGATAGGAGCCCGTGCTGGTGAGGCGCAGGGAAAGAGTCACTCTCCTCACTGGCTGGTGGGAAAGGCGCCCAGCAGAACCTTCTGGAGGGTAGTTTGGTAACAGGGATCAAGTCATAAAATTGCACATCCCCTTAAAATTCTGCAATTTTCCCCTTGGAACTGGCCCTAAGGAAATAATTACGGCTGGGCACAAAGATTCAGCCAGAGTTAGGTCCAGCAGCATTGCTTATAATAATGCACTCTGGGGATTAGCTGAATGCCCATCAGTGGGGACTGGTAACTGAGCCACGTCACTGTAGTGTATTTAATGCCGGAGAGAGGTCACATTGTTCCCTAGTATGAGGGGGAAAGGCGGTTTACAAACAGTTATCTATGATGTGATGGCATTTGGGGGCGGGGGGGGGGGATACATATTTGCTATAGTAAGCACTAACATTTGTTGAGTCACTTTTAGGCATTATTTCAACCCAACACGAGAGGTGCTCTTTTTGTTTTCATTTTGCAAGTAAGGAAATCAGGCTCAGAGCGTTTGAGAGTCTGGCCCCACAGGTGTAGCTAGGACGAGAGTCCTGCTCGCAGAGCCTGTGTATGTAATCCGACGGTGAGGGCCTTTCTCCAAGCCAGTGGTTCTCAACCTTTCTAACGGCTCGGCCTTTTAATATAGTTCCTCATGCTGTGGTGACCCCCAACCATAACATTATTTTCGTTGTTACTTCATAACTGTAACTTTGCTACTGTTATGAATCGTAATGTAAATATCTGTGTTTTCCGGTGACCTTAGCCTCTACAGCAGAGGTTCTCAACCTGTGGGTCATGCGACCTACAGGTTGAGAACCGCTAGCAGGGTCACCAAAGACCACCGGAAAACACAGATATTTACATTACGATTCATAACAGTAGCAGAATTAGTTAAGAAGTAGCAACAAAAATAATTTTATGGGTGCGGTCACCACAACATGAGGAGCTGTATTAAAAGGTGGTGGCGTTAGAACGGTTGAGAACCACCGCTCTAAACAGAGGGAAAATGTAGGAAGAACAACAGTGGTTCCCTTTGGATGAAAAGTTGTCACCAGTCTTGAATGTCTTCTTCACTGTATCTGGTATTGTGTGTTTTCTCCCGTCAATGGGCCTGGGCTGTGCCTGTACTTATAAGAAAAACCATTATTTTATTTCCAGTAACACTTGCCTATTGAACTCTCCAACTTCAAAGAACAAAGCTCCAACTGTCGAGAAGGCAAGTCCCCCACCTGACGGGCCATCCCAGGCGGAGGGCAGGAAACGCTCGGGTACGGTCTTCAGGACTACAATGGGGGCCTCAGCGGCAGCCAGCCCCCTCAGGCGGAATCCCGAAGGGCCAGGTTCCGGCTAGCACGTTTCCCTCTTCCCATCACCCCCTGAATTCCCAGGCCCGACTTCACCTGCAATCAAAGGAGGCCACAGTGGCCTCATTCATCATGTTGTAAGGCTTCCAACCGCCTCGTTTTAGAATCAGTTAGACAAGGAGAACCCCCAAACAGGTGGCAAAGACTCTTTAAAGAGCAAGGAAAGATCCCGCCCCCCCTAATCATCTAGGGATCCCCTAGAACAGCGGTCGTCAACCTTCCCGACCTCATGGACCCCCAAGCGTGTCAAACGCAAAGGCTAACACGAGCCAAATAAACAAGGTTTAAGTTATGTGGGCCGCAAAAAAACAAAAGCTTCCATTTTCAGAGAGACCTAGGTTTATTTCCATAGAGACATGCCAAACACAAAGGCTGAAATAGATGAGTAATGGGTAATTAGTATTCGCTGTGGCTGCCTGCGGCCCGTGGGCTGGAGTTGGACATGCTTGCCCTAGAGTCACCGCCCACCAGGGAGCTAGCCGACTCCCTCTCTCACCCCTGGGCTGACTGGGTGCTGGGATCAGTGTTCAGGATGAAGTTATTTGTCACAATTGCTCTTGGAGGACTGGGTCTTGGGGTTTCTACCCTCTGAGGAAAGGGAGGGGTTGGGAGCAGGCCAAAGAACTGGAGGGAGGAGGAGGGGGGGGAGAAGGAGGACGCTGGCAGGGAGCTGTAATCATAGTAAAAATAGTGAAGTAATAATAATAAACTCGACGTTTACTGAGAACCTACATGTGCTGCGAGGTTTACATGCGTGATCTCATAGAATCCTCCCTTAAAGAGCCACGAGGCAGGCGCTGTTACACCCAGCTGGGAGGTGGGATAGCCCGGGCTGGGTGATATTAAATTACTTGCCCAAGGTCACACCTGGCAGCAGATACACAGTATAGTTAGGGTTATAAACCCTATCCCCTTCCTGAAGCTGGGGAAGCCCTAACCAGCCCTTCCTCTTCACACACACACACACACACACACACACACACACACACACACACTTTTCGCTTCCAGAGGAACTGTTCTTGGCCAGAAAGGTCTCACATGGCTTCTGGAGTCATGGGATGCCACCATGGAGGCCTCCAGTTTCTGACTCTGACACCAGCGGTCCTGGGTCTGCATCCTATTTCCAGCACCACGGGTATCTGTGACATGGGCCTCAGTATCCTCAATGTAAAACGGAGATTGATAATAATACCTATATACACACGCGCACACAATCACACAGTGACCATAAAGTTTGGGAACAGAGACACTGCTATTTTACCTGTATCATAATGTAATATAGCTAAACCATTTACATTTATTATGCATATTTGCCCATTTTCACGCTTAATGGCTACTTTGTATTTATCTTATGAGGTTATATATATGTGTGTGTGTATATACATCTCTATATATGTACAGGGTATCCCCAAAATGTACAGGGTGTTCCCAAAAATGTGTACACATTTGGAATAACTATTAATTCCAATGGCTTAAATCTGAAAAGAAAAACATATCAATTGAGCTATCAGCTGTTAAAGTGTATATTTTGGGGACACCGGTATATATCTGTATTTATAAACACATGCATTTATGTAACTAAATACTTGTGTAAGGAACTTAGCATATAGCCTGCCACAATGTGGGTACTTAATACATGAAAGCTGCCGCTCTTCATTTTTATGAATCTGGCCACACTTGTTACATGCTTGCTATGTGAGGGCTGGCAGGGCGGCTCGGGGGGAGAGATCAATGTGGACAGGACTGATTCTCACAGAAGGCGCCCAGGTGAGTGGTGTGCCACCAGTGCAGACAGGGTGCTGCCAAGAGAACAGACACAGGAGTGAATTCTTGCCAGGGAGATCTAGGTGGCAAGATTTTTACTTTTGGATTCAATTTCCAACACAGAGAAATGCACAGATCTTAAACGTACAACTCAATGAAATTTTTAAAAAATAAATCCTAATTTGAGAATATGTTTATTAATTTGGAGAGAGAGAGAGAAAGAGAGAGAAACATCATTCGGTTGCCTCTCAGAGGTGCCCGGACCAGGGATCGAATCTGTAACCCAGGTATGTGTCCTGACAGGGAATGGAACCTGCAACCTTTTTGGTGTACGGGATGACACTCCAACCAACTGAGCCACTTGGCCAGGACCCATTCAATGAATTCTGACAAATGTATGCACTCGTAACCACCACTGGAATCCAGATAAAGAGTATTTCCCCCAAAATCCCTTTGTGCCTCTTCCAGCCAATGCCTCCTCACCAAAGGCAACCACAGCTCTGTTTTTTCTGTAATAGATTAGCTTTGCCTGTTTTCACCCTCACAATGTCTTTTTTGTGTCTGACTTCTTTCATTTGACATGGGTGGTAGATTCTGAGCTGAGACTCAAAGCATTGCTAGGAATGAATAAATAACAGTCGGGACAGGAGAGGAGCATGGGGTCAAGGGAATCGCTGGAGAAAAGGCAGAATGGGAGGAAGAGAAACATAAAGTGCATTTGGGAGTGGAGAGTGTGAACAGTGAGAAAGGATGGAAAGGCGGATGGAGTTTTGTTTTGCAAGGTTCTAAATGCCAGGTCAAGGCATGTGAATGCCATCCAGAAGGCAGTGGGCAGCCACCTAGGATTCCTGAGCAGAAGAGTAGCTGATGAACTCGGGGTGTGCAGAAGATGTGTCTATGCCTCCACAGCAGGTAGCATGAAATGGAAGAGTCTGGAGGTCAGGGGACCAGTTGACCATTCAGTCAATCTCCCAACTTGTTTTTTCTAAATAACTTTTCTTTTTTTTAATTCTCACCTGAGGATATATTTTCCATTGATTTTTAGAGAGTGGAAGGGAGAGGAAGAGAGAAAAACTGATGTGAGAGAGACATCAATTGCCTCCTGCATGCCCCTGACCAGGGTGAGGAGCCTGTAGCTGAGGTACCTGCCTCTGATCCGGGAATCAAACCCAGGACCCTTCAATCCATAAGTCGATGCTCTATTATTCACTGAGCCCAACAGGCTAGGGCTCCCAACTTTTTGACCAAATAGTCTGTTCATTCATTTATTCATTCACCCAAAAAGTATTCCCCTCATACTGGATTTCAATTTCTACACCTCCCCCCTTCCCAAATTCTGGAAAACTTATGATCTTTTCTAATAGCGCCCTCATTAAATCTTAAAATCATTATCCCCGTTGTGTATGTCTTTCTTAAAGACCCTACTGAGCAAACCTCACCTTAGCTTATTCGTATATGAGATTAACCCAGAGAAACAGGAAGGGCTTAAATCAATGAAGGTCAACTCCATACTCTAGAAGAGGCTGGGGCCAGCATTTCCCAAAGTGTGTTCCATGGTGGACCACTGGCTCTCTGGTTGCTGTAATATTGGTGAGGATGTGGGAGACGACTTCACGGTCATCTCAGTCTGGGAAACTGTTAAAAACACAAACAAAACAGGTTTCCTGACTGCAGGGTCTCCCATAGACTTGCCTTGATGGCTTTGCGTTGTTAATTTCTAAGAAGAGGGCCTAGTATGAAGCTTTTCCCAAATGTTTTGATCCCAGAAATTTTCCACCAGGAACATTCTTCTATCATCCAGAATGCATTTGTGGGATTCCCTGAGGTTTGGAAGTGGTTTGGATCCAAGAGAATTATGGAGCAAACTGGCCAGGAAGGCTGAACCAGAGCAAGGAGAGCATGAAGCTGTGAAGAAGGAGCTACTGCCTTTGGAAGATACAGGGAAAGGAGGGAAGGAAATGGGCTTTGGTTGAGCCTAGCAGCTGCAAGAAAGTAGGAAGAGGAAAGAAATTCCAAGCTAAGAATGGAACTGGCTCCGGGATGGACTGGGACCTAGAAAGGATATCCATATTGCAGAATTCTTATGGAAACTATCTTCAATACTGGCTTCATCTAAACCTGCAATTGCTGGACAGAAGGAAGAGGAGGGAAGAGTTCATTGTCACTGGCCATTGGATATGCAGCGATTACACATCGGGGTCCCTCACCACAATCCTACCCCTAAGCTGGCCTCTTTCCTACAGACAGAGGCAGGAAGACCACTGAGCTCTGCCCTTCATGTGGCTCAGACAAGCCACCTGCCCTCACTGCGCTTCAGGTCCCCAGATGTCAAAGGGCTGGAGGATAATCAGGCGGGGCTTCCAGAAAGCAGAGGCCGCCTCTGAAAGGTGGGCAGATCTGTGCCTCTTTGCAGCCTGGGCAGACCTTCACCAACAAGGCTTCAGTCAAGTCTGTACATGAAGCCCTGGCTGGTTGTGCTCAATGGTTAGAGTGCTGGCCTGTACACCCAAGGCCATGGGTTCAGTTCCTAGTCAAGGCCATGTACCTGGGTTGTGGGTTCCATCCTTGGTTCCAGGTGGGACATATGTGAGGGGGTGGGTGAGGGTAGGGGGCAGCCAGTTGATGTGTCCCTCTCACATCCATGTTTCTCTCTCTTCCCCCCTCCCTTCCACTCTCCCTAAAAATCAATGGAAAAATATCCTCCGTGAGGATTAACAACAACAAAAGTTTATACATGAAGTCATGACTGCAGTGATGTTCCCGAATAAAATGGGCTCTAGGTTCAAATCCTACCACTTACTTTGAACAAATCACTTTCATTCTCTGGGCCCAGTTTCCCACTTAAAAAAAAAAATGAAACTCATATTTTTCCCCCCATGGTGAAACCAATACTTTTTTAAAAATAGTAAGTTAGCCGAGACCTGTTTGGCTCAGTGGATAGAGCGTCGGCCTGCGGACTGAAAGGTCCCGGTTTCGAGTCTGGTCGGGGGCATGTACCTTGCTTGCGAGCACATCTCCAGTGTGGGGTGTGCAGGAGGTGGCTGATCGATGTTTCTGACTTTCTATCCCTCTCCCTTCCTCTCTGTGAAAAATCAATAAAATATATTTTTATAAAAATAAAAAATAAAAAATAGTAAGTTAATGGGTATAAACTCTTTGGCATAGTTTGGATACTAAGGGCTTCATAAAAGATACCGTGTTTATTGGTTGCCACCAATAAATTCCTCCAAAGCCCACTCTCTCTGTAAAGGGAAATGTGTTACGTTAAAATGGTTAAGTGGTGTTTTATTGTGGGGGGTGAAAACTGGTAAAACTAGTTGAAACCAATTCTTTATTTTCTCTCGGTTCCACCTATATTCTCCCCCTCGGAGTTCAAAGTGGCACTCTGCCCAAACAGAGACTCTTACGGGGAAGGGTCCTTATTCTTAGGACGCCATTCCCAGCACTGGCGTCCTGCTGGGGGGCCATTCCCAGCACTGGCGTCCTGCTGGGGGTTACTCAGACTGCGTGCAGGGCGGTGAAAGGGTTGGGCAGAGGTCACCAGATTTTAAAAAAAAGACGAAGAAAATGTTCTGTTTACCTGGTGAGCCTGTTTACAGCGGATCAGAACATCCTCAGGCTCCAGAAGAAACAACCTCCCTTGCCATAAACTAATCCATTCTGGTGAAGTGAAAGGTGATGCTTGCCCAAGGCACCACGGGGTGGTTTGAGATTGGCCGGTTGATGGCTCATTGTGATGCGGGCTTGCTTTCCAGCCTCACGCCTCCCCCGAGGCCTCACTGTGGCTCCAGAAAGCCTCTGGGGTCTTGCAACAGTTTGGGAGGTTGGGAAGGGTCTGCCCAGAAGCCCCAGGATGGTGGTGGCCTCCAGGCCCTGGGATTTGTGAAACATGATCTTGGCAGACAAAGGCATCCAGTACTAATTCTTCTTTCCTTTTGTTTTCTTTCCTTCAAAGTCATAGATCTTAGATAGCTGAAAAGAACCTGAGTAACCTTCAAACCCAAACCTTGCATTTCACACAAGTACCACTAGCTCAGAGAAGGGAGTTAACCTGCCTAAGGTCAACACAGCCAATGAGTGGCAGAGCTGAAAGGAACCCTCACCTGTTGACTCTGGGTCCAGTGCCCTCTCTCCCATTGCATCACAATAGTACTGATTACAGCTCTGACCCAGGCACTGTACTAAGTGCTTCACCTGCATTGCATCCTCACAGCCTAGGGAGGAAATACTATTATCCCCATTTTACAGATGGGGACACAGACTCAGAAAAACAAGTGATCAAGTTCAGGGTCTCAGCAAACAAGCTGAGCCAGGTGTCAAACCTAGGTCTGTCTAGAAACCTGAAGCTTGTAACACTGATCTATCTATGGCCCATTAAGCCTTTTAAGTTGAGGGCCTTAATTTTCAACACCCCCAGATCACATCAGGGGCTTTAAGGAGCCCCCAGGGACTGGAGAGTGAGAGTGAAACCAAAGGCTCCCAGACTTGTCCGGACCAGATGGGGCTGGGGCTGCATCTCACTCAGTCCATGGCAGCCAAATAGAATACTGTGACCCACTATCAGGTCATCAGTCAATTCGGAGGCCTCTAGTCATGTTTGAAATAGGGCCAAACAGCCAAAGCCACCTGCTAGAGAGCCAAGTCCCTGTCAGCTGCCTATCAAAATGCTTACATTCTTGGAGGTTTCCTCAAGGCCCTTCCATGGGTAATACTAGGGTGTCTGCATGTGACCTCAATACGCAGGAGGATGCCAATGACTGAGCTTATTGTGAAAGGGGGGAGGGCTGGGGCTCACGGAAGCATCTCTTTAGGGAGAGTTGTGGAGGCCTGACTCAGACTCTGAAGGAGCTTAGGCAGAGAGGAACACTCATGTTCACCGCCCCTCTGAAGCCGAGGAACCTGGTGACTAACCTCCATCACCAGGCACACCTGCCCTGGGCTCAGTGCCCTGGGTAGCACAGGAAGAGACAAGAACTCACTGTTTCACTGGAGAGGCAAGGCATGCCCATCCCTCATGATCACAATAGCTGACATTATCTGGACTTCCAGAGGAAGGGAAGTGCTAAATGCTCTGCATGTGTTACCTCATTTAATCTTTGCAAAAACCCTGCAAGGTAGGAGTGATGCCTACTTTAAAGATGAATGAGCTGAGGTTCAAAGAGATCAAAAGACTTGTCCAAGGTCACACAAGTAAGTGGTAAATGGTAGAGCCAAGATTTGAACTCAAGTAGTTGGGTCCAGAATCCAAACTCTCAACTACAAGTGTGTGTGCCTGTGTGTGTGTTGGGGCAAATTCCTGCATCACCTGGAAGGTGAGACTGGGGAACTCTCATGGAGTCCTTCAACACGAGAACCTGTGAGATTTGATAATGAAAGGAATTTTGCAGAAATCCAGTTGTAGGTAGAGGAGAAAAGGTTTTCCAGAATAGCGGGGTTGATTAAGGTTCCCACCCAGCTTCCTGTGGGAAGAAATATACCTTACTCACTTCTCCGCGCAGCCTGTGCTACAGATGTTGACCAGAGCAGGTCCTGTTTACTGAACAGCTGCTTGTTGAGGGAACAGAAAGTGGTGGTTCCGGGTAAATCCCAGCTTGACCTGATCAAGTTCTCGAAGTCTAGCCTCTCTAAGCCTCGGTTTCCACATCTGTAAAATAGAGGTAGTAATGTATCTAAATCCTAAAGATTTTTTTAATTTTTAAAAATATATTTTATTGATTTTTTTTGCATTTTAATTTCTTTATTGGTTAAGGTATTACATATTTGTCTTCATCCCCCCATTACCTTCCTGAACTCCCCCACTCACCTGCGGGTAGTTTTAAGGATTGAGGGAAACAGGTCGGGTCAAGTGCTTGGCAGAGAGTCTGGTACGCAGTTAAATGCTCAAAAACCGAGAGCTACCATTATAACTTTTAATGATTAAACAAATCTTTATATTTGTTCAATGAATAAGTGAATAATACATAAATATAGATAGCTGGGTCTTGAGGTGGAGGAAAACCCAGAGCAACTGGAGAGTGAAACATGGGGGTGATACAACCAGATAAATGAACCCCATTTGTGAGGGAAAGCTGACCACGGCATAGAGCACAGTCTGAAAGGGTGAGCAGGCACAAGGAAAGTGGTGTGGGGAGGGGGCGGGGGGGGGAGAGTAAATTGGTGGGGACTTTTGAATGGCTACCTTCTTGAGGCCATAGCCAAAGGGGCTTCATCTTGTTTCTTCCAGTTTCTAAGTGCCTCCCCTTCTGCTCAACCACCTGCCTCCAAACTTACAGCCTTAAAAACCTTTCTGGCAAGCCAGCCTCGGATTTAGAGAAACCCTCACCTGAATGTCCAAGGTCCAAGGTTGAGCACTTAACCTCTTTACAGGGCCTCTGCCTTCCTAAGAAGGTGTAGGGCCCAGAGGCCCATCCAATCTCTCCCTCTCCTCCACCTCCAGTGGGATCCAAACACACACCAGGGACAACCTTTGAGGGAATAGGAAGGGGCCTGGTGGGTTAATTGTACCTACTTGAACATCTCTAAGCCTGGGAACAGACCTGCCCAGTACTGCCCTACCCACTCCACTCTACCCCACCTCACTCTAACCAAGAAGGCAGCTCTGACCCCAGATACTGTCACTCCCTCCTTCTGTTCACACTGGGCCCAGGGCCCCAGGACCCTCTCTGTCCAAGCATTTTCCTCTATAGTTCCTCAAGGAAACCCTCATTCAAACCCTCCAAGTCCCCATTCTGACCCCTAGAGATAGATGGAAGAGGGAAGAAATACATACACGCACACACACACACATTTGATTTAATAAATCTTTATTTTTCAGATTAAGAATAAAGATTTCCCCCCATAGCTCCCCTCTACCTGACTCCCACCCCTCCCTCTGCCCTTACCTCCTCCTCACTGTCCTCATCCATAGGTGTATGATTTTTGTCCAGTCTCTCTCTGCACTCCCCTCTCCTCTCTACCCCTCAGAATTGTCAGTCCACTCCCTTTCTATGCCCCTGATTCTATTATATTCACCAACTTATTCTGTTCATCAAATTTTTAATTCACTTGATTTTTAGATTCACTTGTTGATAGATATGTATTTGTTGTTCATAACTTTTATCTTTACCTTTTTCTTCTTCCTCTTCTTAAAGAGCATCTTTCAGCATTTCATATAATACTGGTTTGGTGTTGATGAACTCCTTTAGCTTTTTCTTATCCTTTTTCTTATCTGTGAAGCTCTTTATCTGCCCTTCAATTCTGAATGATAGCTTTGCTGGGTAATCTTGGTTGTAGGTTCTTCTATTCATCACTTTGAATATTTCTTGGCACTCCCATCTGGCCTGCATAGCTTCTGTTGAGAAATCAGCTGACAGTCGTTTGGGTGCTCCCTTGTAGGTAATTAACTGTTTTTCTCTTGCTGCTTTTAATATTCTTTGTCTTTTGCTCTTGGTATTTTAATGATGCTGTGTCTTGGTGTGGTCCTCTTTGGATTCCTTTTGTTTGGGGTTCTGTGCACTTCCTGGACTTGTAAGTCTATTTCTTTCACTAGGTGGGGGGAAGTTTTCAGTCATTATTTCTTCAAATAAGTTTTCAATATCTTCCTCTCTCTCTTCTTTTAGCACCCCCATAATTCTG
Source organism: Lasiurus borealis (assembly GCA_004026805.1). Classification (NCBI taxonomy): domain Eukaryota; kingdom Metazoa; phylum Chordata; class Mammalia; order Chiroptera; family Vespertilionidae; genus Lasiurus; species Lasiurus borealis. Next base: position 21,399 of record PVJN01014349.1, on the reverse strand, counting down.
ATATTGGTATGCTTAAAGTTGTCTCAGAGGCTTCTTACAATATCTTCACATTTTCCAGTGGAGTGTTTTCCGCTTCTTTGTATTTCAAATCTTTGACTTGATTCCTGCGTTCCTCTAGTCTGCTGTTAGGTCTCTCTATAATATTTTTTATTTCAGTCAGTGTATGTTTTATTTCTAGTTGGTCCTTTTTCATCTCTAGTTGGTTCTTTTTCATCTTCTCTTGGGTCTCGCTAAATTTATCCATCTTTTCTAGGAAATTCTTGAAAAATCTTATAACCATGGTTTTGAACTCTATATCCAGTCATTTGTTTTCCTCCATTTCTTTACTTTGTGATCTATTCCTTTGTCTCCACATTTTCGCTGCTACCCTGAGTTGGTAGAGTAGCTTTGTGTGCTAGGTGTCCTATATGGCCCAGTAGCTCTGCCTCCCAGTTACCTGAGGTGGACTCTCTTGATGTATTCCTTTGTGGACTGTGTTTACAGCCTTGTTGTAGTTAAATCTTGATTGTTGTTGGTATCACTGGGGGGAATTGACCTCCAAGTCAATTGGTTGTGATGATCAGCTGTCTATGCTGAGAGAACTCCTGTGCTGGAGTCAGCCTTATAAGACTTGCAAAACTGCAAAAGCCTCTGTGTTCAGCTTGGATGGGGCAGAGTCTCAGGGCTGAGCAGACAGCCTTGGCTTCCCGTCACCCCTGCTGTATGTGGCCCCTGGGTCTCAGTGTCCCTCGGTAATCACTGAAGCCCTTTCTGCATGCACTTTCGCCACACACCTCCAGACCTCTGTCTTTCTGGATCCCCTGAGTTTCCGTGCACTCTGGGGACCTATATGAGTCTGGGTCCCCAGGGTTTTACCCAAAACTGGGGTTTAGTGCAGTTGGAAGTGGATTTCAGTGTAGTTAGGAGGTTCTGTCTTCCTTCCACTAAAGAAAGCCAGCAGCACAATCAGCTATCAGGCCTGTGTGCACACTTGCACTTGTGCACCTCCAGACCTCTGCGGCTTCCCTAAATTTTTGTGCACTCCTCCCTTTTCATGACAGTCCAGACACCCCCGCCTCCCCACCCCCACCTTCAAGAAATATATTTTTAGTGTTGTTTGCCATGTGGTGGTGGGGATAAGCAGGTTTTTCTCAGCAAAGTCCTCTTATACCTGGAAGTGGGCAGTATATTGTCTACTGGCCCTTTTAAGATACAGAGTGTTGATGGCTGCAACAGTGGGTGAGCCACTAGAGTCCCAGGCCAGGTCCCTGGAAGAGTGGGCCTGTGGGGCTGAGCCAGCTGGATTCTGTTCCTTCCAGGGAGCCCCCAATTTTTATGATATTTGGTGTGTATTTTTTCTGTACCTTCTCTAGTCACATAAATGGGTTTTAAAAAATAGGAATGGACCAATTTACTAAAGGTAAGTGAAATACTTAAAGGGCCCTTGCTGGTTTGACTCCATGGATAGCATGTTGACCCTATCCAGGCTGAAAGGTCCTGGGTTCAATTCCGGTCAAGGACTCATACCTTGGTTGCAGGCTTGAATGGGGCACATGCAGGAGTCAACCAATGTATCTCTCTTATATTGATGTTTCTCTCTCTGTGTGTCTCCTTCTCCCCTCAATGGAAAAATATCCTTAGGTGAGACACAGCTCAGAACTTCCTGGAAATAACCTTGAGTCCATTGTTTCATTTCTGGATCTCACCTTTTTCATTTGTGAAATAAGGATAAAAGTACCTCCTTACAGGGTCGTTGTGAGGATTGAATGAGATTAAACACTGAGCCCAGTGCCTCACACACAGTAAGGACTCCTAAGTGCTACCAATTGTGCTGTAAGCTCAAGAAGTAACTTCCATGTGCTAAGGAGCCTTCCGTAGCATCATCCTTTACACTGTGGCCCATATGCAACTATATTCAGGCTTCTTAACTTACCTCACTGAGCCTCTGCTGAAGGGCATTTATATTAATTCTAATTTTTCAGGATTATAAACAATGCTCTGATGCATATCCTTGCAGATAACGCTTTGCACACAGAGACGATTTGCTTAGACTGAATTCCTTTGAGTGAAATTGCTAGACCAGTGGTCGGCAAACTGCAGTTCACGAGTCACAGCTCTTTAGCTCCTTGAGTGAGGCTCTTCCACAAAATACCACGGCCTGGGCAAGTCTATTTTGAAGAAGTGGCATTAGAAGTGGCATTAGATGAAGTTTAAAAAATTTGGCTCTCAAAAGAATTTCAATCGTTGTATTGTTGATATTTGGCTCTGTTGGCTAATGAGTTTGGCGACCACTGTGCTAGACAAAAGAATAATCTAAGCTCTGGCTGGTTTGGCTCAGTGGATAGAGCATTGGCCTTCAGACTTAAGAGTACCAGGTTCAAGTCCCATCAAGGGCACATACTTGAGTTGTGTGCTCGACCCCCTGAGGAGGGGGGGTTGCACAGGAGGCAGCCAATTGATGATTCTCTCTCATCACTAATGTTTCTAACTCTTTCTCCCTCTTTGAAATCAATAAAAATATATATATATTTAAAAGTTGAGCTAAAATCTGAGGCCAAAGTTTGGACTGATTCACACTCACTCCAGCAAGGAGAGAGGTTTCCTCTCACCTGTGCCAGAAATGGGGTGTATGTAGCATTTTCTTTCATCCTTATCTTTTTTTTTTAAGCTGTTTGTTTAAAGCTCCAGGTTATTGGGAGACTCTTGTTTTTTTAAAGGGAGCTTTTAGGACAACTTTAGACCCCATAACAATTCCTCACGTCCAAGGAACTCCTGGAAGGAATGTAGGTGATGCTTTTGGCAGACTGATAAAAATCTACAGTACAGAACGTAAAAGGGCCTAGAGCAGTGGTTCTCAACCTTTCTAATGCTGCGACCCTTTAATACAGTTCCTCATGTTGTGGTGACCCCAACCATAAAATTATTTTCGTTGCTACTTCCTAACTGTAATTTTGCTATTGTTGTGAATCGTAATGTAAATATCTGTGTTTTCTGATGGTCTTAGCTCTACAGTAGCGGTTCTCAACCTATTGCGACCCACAGGTTAAGAACCACCAGCAGGGTCACCTAAGACCATCAGAAAACACAGATATTTACAGTATGATTCATAACAATAGCAAAATTACAGTTATGAAGTAGCAGAGAAAATAATTTCATGGCTGGGGGTCACCATAACATGAGGAACTGTATTAAAGGGTCGCGGCATTAGGAAGGTTGAGAACCCCTGGCCTAGAGGCTGTCTACTCCTGGTCCTGACCCTCCATAAGCACAACTTCCAGGTCCTTCCAGGCCTTCCATTAGGGCCATATTCTCTATGTAGGGTCTGTGGCCTCTCCCTCCACTTAAGTCCAGAGACAGAGTAGCGAGTACAATGAAATATTTACAACAGAGCTTTAGGTGTGCACCCAGGAAAGTACTGCTGGGACCCATTAGGATCTATAAAGAGATCTAGGGTAAAGCTTTATCCAAAATCTGAGGTCCCAGTCCAAACTCCTTTGCTTAAGTAGGGGTGCTTCCTCTAAAATCTGCTTATCTACCCAATGGGGCCAATGATATCTGCTCCCGCCCATGCTTTATCAGAGGAAATAAGGCATAGGATAACCCTTCGGAAACTGAAAAGAGCTTTGCACATGGAAGGGGCTGTTTTTTTTAGGGGAGAGCCGGTGCCGAGTGCTAGGTATTGAGGCTGGAAACAGGTGATAGCTGAGGACCCCCAGGGAGGTGCCCACCTAGAACACCAGCTATGTTTTACCATGTTCCTACTACTTGCCATTGGCTCTCCATTGAGATCTTATTTAATTTAGTCCTCAGGCCAACCCACTGAGGGATGATGGGAAGCATACTGAAACTTACAGAACTCTGAACTGTGTCACTGGGCCAAATGTATATACTAATTAGAGGGACAGTAGGAATTCAAACTACTAGTAGGAGGTCTTCTCTGGGGGGTGGAGTTAGAACAGCTGATTTACCTAGAATGACAATTATCTTGTGTAAATTATACGCATTCCTCCACTTTTTCATTTATTCAACATACGCTTATTGAGCATTTATTACATTGAGACCTAGGACAAGTGCCACGTGAAATTTATTTTTCCTTGTGTAGTGCCTGCAGTCCAGAGCTTACAAATCCTTCCTCCCTTATAAAACCTATCAACAACCTATCTACTTTTTTTCTTTCCATTCTTCCTTCGCTCTTTCCTCCTACCCACCCATCCATCCTAAGCTTTGTTCCAAAAAGGAATTCAGGGGATTTAAAGAACTATTGTCATGGCTTTATGGTAAGGCATACATGGTTTGATTCTATCTCTGTCACTAAGTCCATAGCCAAGTGACCAGTTACCTCACCTCTCTGAGTCTCTTTCTCTTCTATAAAATAAAGATAATGACAACTTCTTCATAAGATGCAAGAGAATTCCATGATCTATACATAAATCCCCTATAACTGTGCCTACCACATACTCAGGACGTTGAGTTATCTCCTTTAATCCTCATGACAACCATTTCACAAAGCCTCGGGTACCAAGGAAGTGAAGTTGCTTGTCCACGGTCTTAGACAGTCAACTCCGGAGTTTATACCTTTAGTAACTTGGCCAATATTCCAGGAGTCAAATCTGTCTCCTGAGCTGATAATGTGACCCTATTTTACAGGGAGGAATGATAGGTGAAGTATCTGAAGCAAGGATCATAGAGTAAGTGCTCAATAAATGGTCATTTTAATTAAGTGAAGATCAGGTCTGGTTCCTGAACTTACTGTTTAGAGCCTGCAGGGTGGGCAGCCACCATTCTCCATTTATGTGCTTCATAGGGAAGCTCTGAGGCAGGTTTCTGAATTTTTACTATCTCATCTGTACTTTTGTTCCAGGAAAAATAGAGACACAATGACCATTTAGTCAATGAACATTTATTTTGGTTTAATGATATTTAAACTGGGGCTTGTATAGAATTTCTAATGATAAAAGCAATGCAAGATTAATGTAGACAACTTGGTTGGGGGAGGAAAACATTTACAGTCTATTACTTTGGTACCCACAGAGAAGCACCATTGACCTTTAGGCACTTGCCCTTTTATTTATTTGTTTTATTATTTTTATTTATTTTTGTAATATGTTTGTATTGGTTTCAGAGAGAGAGAGGGAGAGGGAAAAAGAAAAAGAGAGGGAAAAGAAGAGGGAGAGGGAAAGGAAGAGAGAGGGGAAGACAAATATCAATGATGAGAGCGAATCATTGATCATGCATGTCAATCCAGTCATGTGCCCTGACCAAGACTGAACTGTGACTTCCTGGTTCATAGATCAATGCTCAATCACTGAGCCATGCGAGCCGGGCCATTTCTCCTTTTAATCACTGCATACAGGTGAATGGCTTTTCATCACTTCTTAGATAACTATAAAGTCTTAAAGTGTTAGAAAAGGAAGGGCGATTTAGGACAGCCATTACATCCAATAATGCAAGACCCATCTGATAAATGGCCTGTGACTGTGTGGTGCACAACCTTCACAGATTGTAAACTCTTAACACTTACCTTAGTGGTCCTAACCTGTACCCCTCCCAGGATGGCAGGAGGACCACACACTTTTCCAACAGTGGCGCGTGGGCAGTCATAGTCCTGGAACGGACAGGGAGGGGTGAAGGGCTGTGCCATCCTTTAGGGGAGCAGATCATAACGTCTGGAGGAAGAATGTTTCCTTTCCGGAAGTAATCTAGAAAAGAAAACCTAGGTGATTTAATATGCACTCTGCCCTTATAGCGAATCAGTAATCTTGTTTTATGTAATGTAGAGGGAAACTGAGGCTCAGAGAGAATAGCTTTACCCAGTCACACAGCTAGTAAGGGGCCAGTGGTCAGGCGGAACTTGACCAGAGGACAATCCCTGACATAGGCTAGCCCTAAAGAATGGAGGCAGAGAGATGTGGGTTCCAGTCTCAACTCTTTCACTTATTAGTTTTTTACTTTTAACAAATCACTGAATCCCTCTGAGTACCCGTTTCTTTATCTGTAAAAGAGGTTAACAGCTTTCTTATTAGGTTTAAGTGAGAATTAAATGAGAAGAAAAAAACTTTCCTAAAAACTATTAAGTGCTTTGTGTCAGGTACTGCACAAAGCAACTCATATACATTATCTCATTTAATCTCCACAATAATCCTACGAGGGGGATACTATTTTTATAGCCATTTTTATAGGTGAGAAAACTGAGGCTCAGAAAGGATGTATCTGCCTAGTATCACACAGCAGTTGATACAGTCAGATAACATGGCAACTTTTCAGCACGGTGCTTGTAACATGCCAACACAAAACAACGAGAGCTATCACTACTTACTGTTATTATTGTGAATATAATTATCATGTCACATGCGATTGGCTCGCCTCTGTTTTCAACCTCTTTAGCCGAGAATCCAAGAACTGGGTCGATCCAAGAAGGGGCAAGAGATGCCAACCCAGCCCTGCCCTATCCTAGACCATCAGTCCCTCCATCCAGAAACCCTCTCTCCATGATTTGGGCCTCTGCTGATCTCTGCAGATGGGTGCAGGCGATTAAAGAGGCGAGATCCAGAGGGAGAGGGAGAGGACCCATTTTAAAAAGCCCAGCGAGCACAGACACGCCACCTGAATCCCAGTCTCCACCTGAGCCCAGCCGGTATGAGTCACCCCCAGAGCCCTTTACCTGTGAATTGCAACACGCTGACAGAAACTCCACAGCCTTCCAGGTGGGCAGACAGATAAACAGACACGTGTGCCATCCTTGGAGCTGCAGTGAGCTCTGCAGTTACGGTGAGCACCAAAGGGCCCTCCTCAACCAATAACCTCTACGAAGCAGTCGGAAGCCCAGGCTCTGCTCTCGGATCACGTCCAAACTCTAGCTCTCCCACCTCCAGGCTCGTCTCGAGTAACTTATTTAATCACTTAGTACTTCATTTCCCTCATTTCTAAAACAAGGATAATAAAAGTGCCTATTAAATGAGACCACAGATGAGGCTTAGCACAATATGGTATATTGAGCACCTACTGTATACCAGGCAGTGTAGTAGGCACTGGAGATTCAACAGTGAACAAAACAGACAAGGTCCTTGCTCTTATGGAGTGCACATTCCAGAAGAGAAAAGAGACAATAAACATTTAGAAAACTATCAGAGAGTCCTGCGGGCTTTACCGAGAACCAAAATAAAGAGGTATGGTGACTAAATGTCTACGTTCATCAGGGTGGGTGTAGAGGCCTGCTCTGAGGAGGTGGCGTTATTAGCAATTATAATTACTATTTACTCTAGTTGTCAGTCCCCTGAAGGCTGCCCCCAACACAGCCTCCGGTGAGGAACCCACTTCTGACAGTTTTCAAACCTGGGACCCCATCTCCAGAGGCCTGACCCCACCCCAAGAGGGCTCCTTTGGATTCTGACTTTACCCTGAACACCTCCATCAGACTGGCAGGAGTAACTGAAACCTTGCCTTTCCCCGAGAGAAAGGAGTGGGCCAAGGTAAAGCTCTCAGGAAGGCAAAGCAAAGAAATAATTTGCCAAAAGAAAGGGGGAAGGGGGAGGGAGACACTGGAGGGAGACAAAAGGAGAGAAAAGGGGAAAAAAGATGCCAAGATCTTTGGCTTAAATTTAATTTCGAATTAATCCCGGGGTAAGCTCTGAAAAAAAGCCCCTCCATTCTCCCGTCTGTGTTTGTGGATCTTCTGGGTTTATCAACCTTGTTCTTTACAGAGGCGGCTCACGGTGCTGATTCCACAGTTACTTCGTCTAACAGGAGTCTGATTTCTCCTGTTTCCCAGGCGGAATGCAGCGCTTATTAGAGTTTGTGAAACGGCCAGCTCGCTAAGGCTTTGGAGGTGGCTGACTTCAACTTTTCCATCCCTTCTGCGCTGGCCAAAGGTATGTGGTTTGCTTACATCTCATTCAGATCTGTATCACGGCAAATAAAAGGTTGCCACCCACCCGACTCCCCCACCCCATGCCACCCACACATACACACACCCCAGATTGTAAACTCCAGAGCACTCATCCTGTCTCTTTAGCCTAGGTCTCCCCAGCCCCAGAGTAGGGCATGGTACACAACAGGCACTCAGTGAATGTCTGTGAAATTGAGGCCGCTGGGTGAAGCTCAGAGCAGCAGCCAGACTGGGAGTAAGGTGCCTGATTCAGATCTGGTGCCTGACAACTCACTGGCCCGTGCCCTTGGGCGAGTCACTTCCCCTCTCTGGCCTCCATTTCCTCACTTCTAAAGGTGACAACAGTCTGGGGGGTCAGGAGGCAGATTTACACAGAGACCCACCAGGTAGAAGATCTCTTTCCTTTGAGAATTCCCCAGCCGTTGTGAAGTATGACGCTGGGGAGAGAAGGGGGCAAAAGAATTTTGGGGGGAGATGTTTCTGGGTATCTAGAATACCAAACTAGAAACAGGAACTGAAATTTCCTTCAGCCAAGTATCTGTTTGTCACTGTACTTTTCCTCTAGCTATCTTCTTTCCAACATTTTTCCCCTCCCTCTCTCCTCCCTCATCTCCACTCCCCACCCCCTCACCTAGGAAGGAATTGGCCAGCTCCACCCAGCCGGCCCCCATGGCCCCGCCCCCAACTCGGCAGGCCAAGAGTTAACAGCTGCACCTGTTGAGGTATACCTGCTGTCGCCCGGCACCTGTACCTGTAGCCAATCAGCACCAGCGCTGCCAGGAACCTACCTGTCAGCAAAATCCCGACACTCCAACCTCAACATAAATCAAACACTTCCCCGGGACAGGGAATGTCTGTGTCAGGCAAGAAATAAGAGTCAAGAGCAGTCAGCGGAGTCTCGGGTGCCGGTGCCTGTCGTTGGAGCCTGGGAGCAGGAAGATGTCGAATGAACTTGAGTGAGTAAACACCGGTGGTGGATGCCTGGCGCTCTCTGAGCGTGGAGGCTGGATGGGATTTCCAGAAGGGGAGAGAGCGGGGAGGCCGCCGGCGCCAGGATTCACAGAGCAATTTGTAAGGGTAAATGAATGGGCTGAGGATCTCACTCTGGCGTGTAGAGGCAAGCACCGTCTCGAGCGAGAGCTGAGTGTTTCCCTGGGAAAATAGTTTTGTGTTGTGTTTTTTTTTTTCCTGTTTTGTTTTTTTTTTCTTTCTCTCTCTCTCTCTGCTGAGCAGTTTCGAACCAAGTAGGGAAACACAGGACTGAAACTGACAAGGGCTTTCAGCACCGCTTTCTGATACTCTGAAGGGGCCTTGGAAATCAGAGATAACCCCAATTCCTCCTAGGCTTTCTATCTTCTTGCCAAAAGAAACTTCGCTGAGGTGGTTCTCAGAGCTGTCTCAGGCAGGGAGCTGGGTTTCTCCAAAGGGACTTGTTTGTTGGGTTGGAACAGCCTCAAGTGGGAAGGTGACAGTGTGATGACTAAACATACCCACTAGGTAGTCTGCCTGACCTCTGTTCAAATCCAGGGTCTGCTCCTCACGGGCTGTGTGATCTTGGATAAGTCATTTAACTTGTCTGAGCTTCATTTTCCTCATCTGAAAAAAAATGGGTACAAATATGCTCTGTTGGATTCTTAAGAGAGTTAAGTGATGCTGGGGAGAGAAGATTCTTAAGAGAGTTAAGTGTGACAGAGGCTCTAAAATGCTTAGCAGTGAGCCACGGTCGGAAGATGCATCCGATAAAATGTGGTTGATTTTATTCGGAGGCAGTTCTAAGGCTAAGGTAGCTGCGATGTGGTTTTCAGTGAAGTCATCTCTATTAACTGGCAGAATTGTGGTGCCTTCCTGCCCACGTCTGGGATTTAGGATCCCCACTGGCTGGTGCTGTCGCCTGGATGCCCTGCTTGGTCTCTGGACCTCAGAGAAGGTGGGATGAGGCTGGGATTCTGGGCTGCTTTTTAGCTTGGCTTAAGGGAGCTTTCAGAAGCCCCGGCTTCTGAAACACTCCTCTTCCTGCCACCCTCAGAGGTGAGTGGGCAGGGACAAGGTTTGAACAATCTTTTTTTTTTTTCTAGCTACTTCTCAATAGATTGTTTTTAAAACGTAAAGACCTGAGGGCAGAGCAGTTGGTGGGTCCTGACAGTCCAGTGTTCAGTGATACCAGCTAGCTCGTAGGTTAGCCAGCTACGCTCATACTACAATCACTTGGCATCAGATTTCTCTTGAATGAATTCCCTGGAGTTGACAATGTGTTGACAAGTGGAATTAGAGCAGGGGCACTGGAACCAATACCTGGGTTCCAGTCGCAGCTCTCTGCCACTGCTTAGCTGTGTGACGTGGGGCAAATCACTTCTCACTCTCGGTTCTCTCGCTTGTCAATTTGGGCCATCGTGGTAACCACCTCAGGGAATTGTTGGGAGAATCCCACAACTTTTAAAAAGTGATCAGTTGAAAACCTGGTAAAGAGCAAGCTAAGAATACTCTTGGTACCTCATATACAAATACCCTCTCAACGAACGTTTCTGAACCTCTTGCTTCTTATTTTTCCACACTTTGAAAAAAACAAAAAAAAATTGTGATGTGTCTCTAGTGCACTCAGATCCGGGGCTTAACACTGCAGAGGTGCCCACATCTGGGATTTAGATTCTGCAGACAGAACCTATTCATTGATGCTCCTTAGGGGGTCGGTGTCCTGAAGCTGGGTTGCTCCCACAGAAAGGTTTCCTGTTTTCCTCCTCCTGAATGGGTTGAGTTTGAAGTCGGATCCGCTGACAGTTGAGGCTTCTCTGCTTGGGGTGGGGTGAGGGGACCAGTGCCTGCAGAGTAATTGCAGGCCCGACTCTGAAGCCACCATTTAAGATTACAAAGACAGCGCCTCAGTGCCTGGGGGCTCAGCTGCCCTCACGGTGTCTGTGTGAGGGGGAAGGAAGGGGGGCGGTGGTTCGGGGCCTCCAGTGCTGGGTTTCCAGGTTTTGAGTGGCCGCTGCTGGTGCTCATTTTTGGCCACACATTCCTGCTGCCTCTTTCCCCTAAAAAGGGCCGAATGCAAGACTGTGGTCCTGGAGTCCATCCTGAGCCCCGATGGAAGGCAGGATTTGCATGACTAAATTCCGTCACTTACCCACTGCAGGATCCTGGTGGATTTCCTTCTCCTTACTGACCCTCAGTTTCCACCTCTGTCCAGGAGGGACTGACTATACACACCTCCCTGGTAGGGGGATCATGGGCTCCGTGCGGAGGCCACTGGGTCCAGAGTAGAGGCGCCATGAACGCGAGCCTGATTACTGGGCCTCGGGTGGAAGGCCCACTGCCAAGGCCGGGGATGGGGAGCATGGAGGCCAGGGCGGTGCAGGGAGGACTCGGCTGCAGCAGCTGGCGGGCGGAGCGCGGGGGACTTTCATGTGGCCGGGCCCGGCCCGCCGGGGAGCGTGGGCCAGCCTCCGGCCCTCCGCCAGCCTCCAGCCTCCGCCAGCCAACGCCAGCACTGCCTGCAGCCCGTGGCCTTGGGCAGCCCGGGGGCTAGAGCGTCTCGCAAGGCATCTTGGGAGCACCGGCGGGAGCACCGGAAGTCGCTGCCTGAAGGCTTCCCCTTGCGGCGAGCGCCTGCGCACTGGCCGCCGTCGGGGCTACCCGAGGGCTGCAGGCCTGGCAGCCATAAGCGGGGCCTTCGCCAGGGTGCCGTGGGGCCCTCCCGGATCCCTGGGGCTCTGTGCGTCGTGGTGCCGAGGGCACACTGCGTGCCAGGCACACTTGTGCTATTTTATCTTCCCCTGCGAGGAAATGAGGAGCGCATAGTAGGCCCACCGGATGGAGAGGGAAGTGAGCGAGGCCCACCCGTATTCCCTTCTACAGCCAACCTCCCCGGGGCCACAGCCCGGGCCCCCGCCGCGCCGCCGCCGGGACTCTTCTTCTCCTTCCCCACAGCCTGGGGGAGCGGGACCCGGGCTGGGGAGGGGACCAGAGCCTCCCGGGCGGCGAGACTGCATCTGATTTCCAGGAGCGCCGTCTCCAGACAGCCCGCGGCGCTGAAAGGGTTAACCAGGAGCGCCTCCCCGCTGTGGTTTTGTGGTCGAAACCATGATTGCCAGGAGCAAATTTTTGTCGTGCACAAGGTGTGTTATTAAAAAGTCGGAGTTGCGCGCTGGTGGTGAATGAAAAGTTAAAAGCCCTCATTAAGGCCGGGCTGTAAAACAGGCGGACCGGGCGGGCGGAGAGGCTGAGACAACCACCCTAACGGCGCTGGCGACCCGGGGCACAGGCACGGGCTGCGGGGGACACACGGCCGCAGGCTCCTGCCACTCCCAGGGAGGGCCCCCGCCGCCGGGAGCCTGGAGCCAAAAGGGTCTCCGGGATCCGAACGGAGGAAAAGGAGAGGGAGGAAGGGCCGCAGCCGCAGGGCTGAAGCACAATTAGCATTTGAGCCGGAGCTCTCTACCTCGCTGAAAACAAAAAATAACAGTCATCCATTTATGGAGCGTGGAATCCACCGCAGACACAGTGTCCAGGGCTTGATAAATACATTCTTTAACTCTCCCCAATAACCCAATGAGGGGTGGGGAGGTTAAGTGCACTTTTGCAAAGAAGGGGATTTAGGCTTGCCTCCAGCTTGCCCGGGATTTCACGGACCAGCTGGGATCTTAATCCAGGGGCCATAAGGGATGCTGCACACCAATGTGCCACCCTGCTTGTAACTGCAGAAGCATTGAAAAAAGGAGATGGGCCACACTGTTAACGGTGATTATTTCTGAGCGGAGGAACACAGGTGAATTCTCTTATCTACTTCCTTTTTATACGTACATTGTATTTTACAAACCTCCGTTACTTTTGAAATGGGAAGGGGGAGGAAAGGAAGTAATTTTTAAAAGAGGAAATTATTGGTTTAGCTGAAAACAGTATTCTTAAAGTGTGGTTCCTGAACCACCACCACTACTTTCATCGTCATCATCGTCGGTCGTCATCATCATCATCATCATCATCATCATCGTTCCCTGGGAACTTGTTAGACATGCAAATTATCAGCCCCACCCCAGACCAACTGAATCAGAACCTGGGGAGGGGGAGGACGGGCAGCAGGGGTAGGACTCAGCACTGTGTGTTTTAACAGGCCCTCCAGGTGATTCTGATGCATGTTCAAGTTTAAGAACCATTGGCCTAGAAGACCTGGCAGAGAATTGGGAGGCAGGATGTTCCCACATCCCCCGCTGACCTGCAGCGTAGCTGCTGAGTCAGCAGGCTGAGAACTTAGCTAAGTGTTTGAGCCCAGCTCTGCCACTTACAGACTGGGTGACGTTTGGATGAGCTCCTTGACCTCCAGAAGTGTCAGTTTCTGCATTTATAGAATGACAGTAATAACACCCACCTCCCACGGGCATGTATGAGAATGAAAGGCACAGGGCCTGACCCTGTTAAATAACGTTGTTCCTTTCCCTCCCCTTCTCTTCCCTCTCCTTTCTGGAATTGAGCTTTCTGATGTGTAACATGGAACAAATAACCTTGGCTGGCTGCCTCCCTTTCTCTATTCTTTTTGCCTCCGCAAATGATCTAGTGAAGGTTCTGAAGGAAAATCGTGTCACCAATATTTGGTGTCTTTTTTTCACTGGACCTTGCTGGGAAGTCAGCAAGAACTGGGAACTTTTGAGGGCAGAGACTGTGGTGTTTACCTTTTTGTCCCAGTTCCCAGCACAGGGCCTGTTACAGTGAATGTTTGTGGAATGAACCAGTGAACGAATTAATGAAAAAAATGCGGCACCCTGGATTTAGGTAGATTTCAACTTCTTTCACAACTTTATTGAACAATAGCAAAAAAAGAAGAAGAAGAAGAAGAAGAAAGAAAGAAAATTAGACAGGAAATCAAGAGGAGAATAGAGCACAAAAGACAAATTCCCACAGAAGAATTTTTTCAAAGGGAAAGTGAGTTTCTGGTATAATTAGAAAATGGCGTATAATTAATCTACGTGCAGTTGAAAGCGCTGGCTGGAGCCTGACCGCCCTCAACTTGCCCACCTTGATCCCGATGATGAAGCTGGCAGTGTTTGTCCTTCTTATCAGGGAATCTCCAAGCATCAGGTCTTCTTCTACCCCTACGAAGAGATGATCCCATTCATAGGTGGGAGAAAGGGAGACTGTGGGGTGCCATGCAATATGCTGGGGGCTACTCCACCAAGTATTAGTAATAATAATAATAGTTCACGTTACTATGCGCTGGCACTATGCTGATTACCTTACCTGCATTATCTCATTACATTTCCCAGCAGTGACACCTCACAGATCAAATAAAACAAAGACTGGAAATTGTTGTGTCAGCACCTGGCCCTGGGTAAGCGCTCAGTGAAAAGTAGCTATCATCATAATTCTATGAGTTTAGTGCTCTCATCTCCCCCCATTTTACAGGTTCAAAAACCCCCCAAGGCACAGAGGGGTCAAGTTGCCCAAAGTCACACAGCTAGTAAGTAGCTGGGCCGGAGCCCAGGTCTGTGTAGCTCTGGGGCCCACCCCATAACATGAATCGATACCATCTCGATGGAAACTAGAATCACCGCAGAGCCAGGCCTTATGCTCTGCCATTTCCTCACTGAAGCCCCCGCGTGAGCCCCCAGCATGTATGTGACAAGGCACATTTCACAACGTGCGCATCCAGAAACCAGATGGGCCGCCGGCACGCACGAGAACCCTGGAGCGCTCCTGTCATGCCCAGGGAACACCTTGCACGGGGCGGCCTGAAAAATGATTCCTCCGTGAGCAGCTGTGCCAGGCCTCCCGGTGGGTAATTAGTGAGGGTGATTGATCACCGCTGATGAGACGGGGTGGCTCCCAACAAGGTTTGGCAAGTCACCGTGTGTATCTGGGTGTCAACACCCAGCTCAGGCGGCCGGTGGAACTCTTCCTCCTTAGGTTGGAGGGCGGTGGGGTCCAACTTGCTGGATTTGTCCTGTGCCGGGGCCTCCTTGGGTGGGGCTTGAGGCCACCCCCTTGGTAATGAGTTTCTTCCCCCTTGTGAAAAATTGAGTAAGAGTCCTTATTTTTCCATCTCTGAATCACGGAGATGCCTCTGAGATAGGGCAGTGACTGAGCTGAGTGCTGGATGGGAAGCTAGGAGACTTTTGAGTCTCAATCCTGTTATATCCTGAGGCAAGTCACGCCTTCTCTCTGGAATGAGATTTCTAAGGTCTCTTTGCTCCTTAAATTGCGAGGATGCTACTACCAAAGGGGGGAAAAGAGCCAAAAGGCTTCAACTAGTGGCCGAGATACATTCACTTTAGCCGAACTGGGAGGTTCAAGTGGCTCAGCCAGAAAGCAGTGGGAATTTAGAATCCAAAGGGCCTTGTTGGGATGAAGGAGGCTCCCTCTGGTTCCTTGAATGATGCGTTTTGGAGTTGGAGGCTCAGAATCGGACTGGGCATGGCGTAGCCAGTACCTCACCCCTCCCATGCTGTGGGTCCAGAGTGAACTTCTGGGGAGAGGTCCCATCCACATCAGAGCCCCTGCAGGTGCAGTTGGCACATTCTCACAAGCGAGGGCTAGGGAGGCCTCGGGAAGTGAGACCTGTCAGGGATATATGTCCAAGCTCCACTCTTGATTTTGTATCCAGTGCTCTCTCAGAAGAGAAGCCAGACCAGGGACACTCTGAGGAAACGGCCTTGTGAAGGTTCTTGATGCTGGAAGCCAGAGACTCCAGCTCTATGCTGGATGCCATGAGATCCCAGCTGGTGGCCTTGCACAAGCCAGTGGCCTCTGGGTGGCTCAGTTTTTCCTGCTTCCAAATGGGGATCGTCATACCTTCCCTCCTTATCTTATGGGGGTGTTGCAAGATAAGAGGTGATGACCAATGTATGAGAAACATGTTGAAAAATATAACACACTATGCAAATGTGAAGGATTATCAAATCTCAGACTTTGAGTTTCCTCCTCCGTGGGCTGGCCTTCCTTGAAACAAGGAAACATATGCAAAGGCCCTGGCTCACACCTGACACATGATGGAGGAAGAAGCTCTGGGAGCTGTCCCAGGCTTAGGCCTTTGATCTTGCCTTTCCTCTCATCTGGGAGGTCACCTCCATGTTCACTCTGCCTTTTTCTCAACCAACGTCCAGTCACTCCCCAGAGTTCAAGGAGTCAGACATGCCCCTGCTTCTTGTCCTTCATAGCTTTCTTCATCTATCTGATTTTAGCTGTTTGTTTTTGTCGTCATGTCTGTCTTGGTGCCACTAAAATGCAACCTCTTCAAAAGCAAGGATGACCTTATTGTCTTGCTTAGGGCAAGATCTGGAAGATAGTAATAACTTGATGAATTTTTGTTCAAGTGGGGGATGGATAGTTAGATAAATAGATGCCTCCAAGAATTTTGTATTTCCCCCCCATCTCTTTACATCCCTTCTTGGAAAATAGTGGTTTGATGGAAAGGTGTCCAGTGTTGAGTCAGTTCCCAGGCCAGATCGCAGGAGGCTTGGCTTTGTAGGTCCTTGGCCAGTCCCCTGGAACAGGTCACCTGTTGTCTCTATTTCCTGGTCTATAAAATAGAGATAATAACACATCGTGCATGTTGAGAGGCTCCAGGAGATAATGAATGTGAAAGTCAAGGCAAGGGGTTATTACACGTCTCTTTTGTTTTTCACACAGAACCTGGTTCACAGGAGGAGGCTTGAGGAAGATGTTAATTTAAGAACCTCAGGCGGAGTCCCCCCTTTCCTCTCATTTGGGAGTTCTGAAATGATGATGGTCATGATGATGATGATGATGGTGGTGGTGACATAGCTATTATTTACTGAGCGATTATTCTCTGGCAGGCTCTAGGCTAAGCCCATTTCTTATGTTAATGCATTTAATTCGCCTAACAACCCACGAGATTAGCCCCGCTCTCAAGTAGCCAGCCCTGGTGACTCCATCCCTGACTGTGTTCTCATTTTCTTCACAGCCCTTATCACTGGCTAAAATTAACTTATTTACCTACTTGTTATGGACTGTCTTCCCAATTAGACTGTCGGTTTCATGGGAGCAGAGCCTTATCTGTCTTGTTCTTGGCTGATTCCCAGTGCCTAGAAGAGTCCCCGACTGGCACACAGAACCTGAGTAAGAGTCGCAGTTTAACAGATGGGTCTGTCAGGCGCTGGCTCTAGTGTCACTTTCTTCCATGGTGCCATGGGTTCTTTTGTGCTGTGCCCTGGCCAAGATGTCAAGAAGGTGGCCCAGAGCCAAGTCCTCTCCCTATCCCTTCCACCCCACCTCCAGTTTACCTTCTGATAGTTGAGGAGTTCTGCCTTGGACAGGGACACCAACAGAGAGTTTGTGGAGGCTCTAAGGAAGGTGACCAGAGAGTCACCTGGTTCTCCCTCTTTGTTCTGGCTCTGTCACCCATGAGTAGGGCTCATTCCTTCTTGGAACCCTTTTTCGTGGCTCTTACCCACTGCGCCCTCAACCCGTAATTCCAACCTTCAAGAGAATAGGATATTGGATTTCAGGATTTGGCACATAAGCGATGTTAACCTTACCCATAGCCAGAACTTTCTAGAAGCCAGTGATGAGTCTTGGAACACAAGTTGATTGGTAGCCTGAGCAGGCATTGGGACCCGGACACTCCAGCTCCTGGCTCCTGGCCAGAAACTCTTCCAGTCACCTCACTTTCTCACTTAGTCCCTCCAGTTTTCTATGGGTGGGAAATCCCTTTTTGTCTTGCAGTAGAGCATTGTTTCGGTATATTCCAGACGAGGGGAATTTTCATGATGGGAAAGGCATCTAGAAAGGAGACTAGTTTGGGATTAAGAGCTGCATCTTGAAGTCCAAGAGATTCAGGTTCAAGTTAGCTTCCACCACTTACTAGCTGAGTGACCTTGAGCAGGTAATATCACCTGTTTGGGTCTCTGTTTCCCAAATAGCTATCTCTCAGGACTGTGGTGCAGAGTAGAAGAGATGTACAGAAAAACAGTTGGCACACTGTCTGTATATGGTAAATGCTTAAGACAGGGCAGCTGCTGTGTATCAAAGAATCTACTGGGTGGATTGGTGACCCTTATAGGCCAGAAAACCTCCCAGATGACCAACAAAGATTATATTTTCTTTTGTTTCTGATGTGACTTCTAAAATTTAATTTTTGAATAGGATAAGATAACCGATAGCTCCTCAAAGCTATCAGAGCCTTCCACTAGAGTCAACAAGTTGGGGCTCTAGGCCACTGACTTACAGACTGGCCAAGTCTTGTACCTCTTTGCAACACCTTGATGTCTGCATCCATGCTGAGCCCAGAGCGTGATAATGGCTCAAATGTATTAAGCACTTGTTAAGTGCCCCCCAAAAAATCTGAGCATTTTTCACATGGCAATGCACCCAATCCTCTTAATTCTACATAGTAGGTGCTTTTATTAGACTCATTTTACACACAAGGAACAACACTAGGGGTCCCAATTGACCAAGAGGGTGGGCTCTCTAAGGCCGACCCTTTGATTTGGGAGTTCCCTTTAGCCAGGGCCTGGGAGAGGAGGTAGGCAGCCATCCTGGGCTTTCTCTCTAAGTTCCTCTAACCCCAGGCCAGGAGGCAGCTAGGAGGGGCCTCTTCTCAACTCCCCCTCTTGAGGCCCTTGATTTATAGCAGCAGAAACTCGGGGTGTGCCTCCCTCCCCGCACCCCTGGAGCAGGAAGGTTTCTGTCATTTCTCTTTTTTGTGTGACAGCTCCCTCTCCCTCCCTGCCTCTCAAAGCCCAAGGCCCACACCCTGGGGCCCAGTGGGATAGGAGACACTGTGCCCTGGATGAAACCTGGGAGGGAGCTGCTGCCCACGGCCTGCTGGGTGTGGCCTGACTGCTGCTCCCACTCTGTGTCAAAGAATGCGGGCCCGAGCTGCAGGCAGCAGAAAGGCACTTCCTGGGACAGGATTTGCCCCCCTACCCTCCACCACAGCGCCTGAAATCCCACTACTACAGTGCTTTCCTGAGGCGGTAAGATTGCCCTCTCGCATTATGGTAAAGCAGTGTGGCTTCGTGGACAGTATGTGGCTTTGGTACTAGACAAGCCCAGGATTAAATCCAGGTCATGTCATGGACTAGCAGAGTGATCTTGGGCATTTCCTTTCCAAGTCTCTGGTTTCTTCATCTATAAAATGAAGCAAATGGTCCTTACCTTGTAGCATTCTTGTAAGGGACAGCGTTAATGAGTGGAGAGCGTTCATATATATTCAGTTAATAGCGGCTGAAATTGTTCCCATGAGTGAGTCTATCAGACTCACCCAGAAAGGGGGGCACTGGGGACTACTTCATCTCTGGGGCTCTTTTTCCTGGCCTGGCTGTCCCCATCTTCCCGCCGCTGTTCTGTGCATATTCTTTGCTCTAAAACAAACACAAAGAGACCTTGCCCACCTCTATGCCTTTGCTCACAAATAAGAGCATGTTCCATATCAGTGATTCCCAAAGTATGGCTCCCAGACTCCCAGCATCAGCTTTCAGGGACTTTGTTAGAAAAGCAAATTCTCAGCCACCCCAGACCTACTGAATCAGAATCTCTTGTGTAGAACCCAGAAATCTGTAAGGGGTTTTTTGTTGTTAATCTTCACCCAAGGATATTTTTCATTGACTGTTTTTTGTTTGTTTGTTTGTTTGTTTGTTTAGAGGGAGTGGGAGGGATGGGGAAATACAGAGAGAAACACTGATGAGAGACACATTGATTGGTTGCCTCCCGCACATGCCTTGACCAGGGCCAGGGATTGAGCCTGCAACTTTTATGTGTACATGCCCTTGACTGGAATTGAACCTGAGACCCTTCTGCCAATCTATCCACTGAGCCAAACCGGCTAGGGTGTAGAAATCTGTGTTTTAACAAGCCTTCTAGGTCATTATGATGCAGCTAAAGTTCAAGACCACTATTCTGTGTTACAGTATCATCCTGCTCAAGCTGACTCCACTCTGGACCAGGAGCTTGGGGAACTCCCTTAACTTCTCTGAGCTTCCGTTTTCTCACCTATAAAATAAGAATCACCTTCGTGCCTGCTTTACAGGGTTGTTGTGGAACTAAATGAGAGAATCCATGCAAAGTGTTTAGCTCAGTGCCTAAAACATGGCCAATGCTCAAAAAAGGTTACGTGTTATTTTTATCATCATCATCATTATTCTGTCTATCCCTATTTCCCTCCCCCTACATTTCTGAGCGATATAATCCCCAGTGCTGGGTGTCCCAATGAAAATGTCTGCCTGCTTTAAAGAGCCTTTTCTGATCTCTTTCCTTCCTGCCCATGTGGCTTGACTCTTGGGCCACATGCCTTGAATTTGTCCAAGTTCTTAGCACAGTGCCCAGGCTCTGCTTGCCTCGGTGTGCCAAGCAGTATTCCACTCCAGTTCCTAGTGTCTGAGCATCTGCTTGGACAATCTGCAATACATGTTGGTCTGAAATGCCATTTCCCAAGACCAGATGCCTCCCATGGGTCTCCTCGCTCTGATTCTCTGTCTCTCTGATGAGGTATGATCTGCCTCTGTACCTATGGTTTTGAAGAGAATTTCTTTAGAAAAACTCTTGCTGAGTTATCTGGAAATTATTCTTTGTAGCCTGACATTGTTAGTTCCCATCTTTGTTACAATGATTCTCCTTAAATAAATATCTACTATGGAAGCATGTATTGAATCCTCTCTGAAGGCTTGCAAGGTTGGAGTTATGGTCTTCATGTTGTAGATGAGGGAACTGAGGCCCCTGGTCTACAGCTTCTGCATGGAAACAGTTGGTATTGACCCAAAGTACCTAGCTCTAGAGTTCATTCTCCTGCCGCCAAACTGCCTAAGGTGGTAGAAAAAGGAGTCTCACATTTTCAAGGCTGATGACTGTTCTTTGAAAGCCTAAGGCTGACCCTTCATGGACCGTCTTCTGGGACAGCCTTCATTTGACCCTCCTGACTTGCCTTCCAGTTTCAGGTCTGTGCGGCTGCTAAAGAACGACCCAGTCAACTTCCAGAAGTTCCCCTACACGAATGAAGACGAGGCCTGGAAGACATACCTGGAAAACCCCTTGACGGCCGCCACAAAGGCCATGATGAGAGTCAATGGGGACGATGACAGCGTTGCAGCCCTGAGCTTCCTCTATGATTACTACATGGTATGTTAGCCACCTGGGCATGCCTTGCCCTGACGGAATGTGCAGCTCCACTCTCAGGCCTCATGGCTCAACAGCCTATGACCACTCGCAGCCCGTCACCATGTTCTTTCTCACCTGTCAGCCTTTGTACATGCTATTCCCTCTCTCTGGCACCCTCCCCTTTCCCCTGGCTAAACCCTCTCTCTGCTTTGGGTCTCAGCTTCAATGTCTCCTCATTTGTTTATTGGAATAGGGGGAGTCTTTCTTGGGTCTCCCATTTCAGCCTCCTCTGGGTACCTCTAGCAACTACTGTCATCATCCTTGACTCTGGCTTTAGAAACTTGCTATTTGTGCTTTTATTTCTTCATCTCCCCCATCAGACTGAGCTCTTAGAGGTCAGTCATGATCATTACTGAATCCCCAGTGCTCC
Source organism: Lasiurus borealis (assembly GCA_004026805.1). Classification (NCBI taxonomy): domain Eukaryota; kingdom Metazoa; phylum Chordata; class Mammalia; order Chiroptera; family Vespertilionidae; genus Lasiurus; species Lasiurus borealis. The sequence continues at coordinate 67 of PVJN01014349.1, read as the reverse complement.
ATACTGCCTGCCCCCTGAACGGTTCAAGGCCTCAGCCATACTCCATCACACCAACACCCCCCAACCT
>PVJN01014348.1:0-46934 GCA_004026805.1 Lasiurus borealis | reverse complement strand
TTACAGTAAATTGGGGAAATTGCAGGCAGCTGCCATTGTTGATCCTCTATTAAGGAGTGCCCAAATGTGAACAAAAAGCAGCAGCATGCCAATGTTTCCTGTCCTTTTCAGGTCATCAAGGGAGTCTGTGAGCACCATAGCTTAAACCTCGAAAATAAGCTTACATAGTGTCCAAGAAATTTATAGTTTAAAACCATCATTTAAGTTTTTGTTGTTGTTGTTGTTGTTGTTGTTTTTAAAAAAGGACTGGACTGCAAAGTGTTATTTCCTTTATGGTCTATAAAGATCAGAAATAAGCATCTGCTTGTTACAAGGTTCAGTCCTGACCATGCTCAACTCTTGACCTGTTTGTAGCTTCCCAATCACAAGAGCTACAGTGATGACAGAAAACACACACAGCCCTGTCCAGTTTGGCTCAGTGGAAAAAGCATCGGCCCTTGGACGGAAAGATCCCAGGATTCAATTCTGGTCAAGGGCACATACCTTGGTTGCAGGCTCAATCCTCTGTGCCAGTTCTTGGGTGAGGATTAAGGACAACAACCAAAAAAATCCTCTCTCTCTCTCTCACACACACACACACCTTTATAAATAATGGTTTAATGATTATCAAATATATATATATTAATTTAATTTTAAAAGAGCAATTTTGATGGGTGGGTTTTCTCTACTTTATCAGTTGAATAACATTTCTTTGGCTATATAATCAGCAAGTGTCAGAAAATCTAAATTAAATGAACTTAAATACAAATTAAACCTATTCATTAGTAACTTAAGAGTAGCCTGTATAATAAAGAAGTAATATGCAAGTTGACTGTCACTCCCTCACAAATGGCTGCCTTTGACCAGATCAGTAAGAGGGTTAGTGGGGACTACCAAATGACTGGACAAGTAGGCTGTGTGGGGCAACAGGCCAGCAGGGGGGTGGGAGGGCATGAAAGGTGACCAGGCTAGCAGGGGGGTGGCAATTGGGGGTGACCAGGCCAGAGGGAAGGGCAGTTAGGGGTGACCAGGTCGGCGGGGGGGTGAGGAGGAGGTGCAGTTGGGGCAACCAGGCCAGCAGCAGGGGCAGTTAGGGACAACCATACCAGCAGGGAAGTAGTTAGAAGCGATCAGGCCAGTACACAGAGGCAGTGAGGGGTGATCAGGCCAGCAAGGGTGGGGGGTGCAGTTAGGGGCGACCAGGCAGGCAGGCCATTGTATGATTAGGAGCCAGTAGTCCAGGATTGTGAGAGGGATGTCTGACTGCCAACAGTCGGACATGCGCCAAGGGGTCCCGGATTGTAGAGGGTGCAGACTGGGCTGAGAGAACCCCTCCATGCATGAATTTTAGGCCTCTCGTCTGTGTGTGTGTGTGTGTGTGTGTGTGTGTGTGTGTGTGTGTAATTTGACATGAGGTTTGATCTAATGGCTGATATGGTATGACCAAAGGCCCATTCTTCTCCATTTCTCTCTGCTCTGCATTATTCTACAGAATAATTGTTTCTGGATACTTCAACTCGGTCCCTTTGAAGGTTGGCCCCTCCCTTTAGGGTAGGTAGCACGGCTTCAGCAGGTCAGGGCTTCAATTCCTCATGCCATGCTGCCCAGGGAAAATAAACCAGCCCTGCTGACACCTTGATTTTAGCCGAGTGAGACCCATTTCAGACCGATTACCTCCAGAACCGTAAGCTATGAGAGAGGGGAAGACATATCAGTCTACTATGTAAGGGCACTACTTGGGACTGAAAGATAAAGCACACAGTTTCTGCCCTTGAGTAACTTACAGACTGCATTGCAAGTAGAAACACTTAAAAATGACAAATTCAGTGATTTAGCAGGGACTGGTTTGGCTCAGTGTCGGCCTGTGGACTAAAGGGTCCCAGGGTCGATTCTGGTCAGGAGCATGTGCCTTGGTTGTGGGCACATCCCCAGGGTGGGGTGTGCAGAAAGCAGCCGATCAATGTTTCTCTCTCTTTGATGTTTCTAACTTTCTATCCCTCTCCCTTTCTCTCTGTAAAAAAATCAATAACATATATTTTAAAAAAGAAAAGAAAAGAAAAATTCAGTGCTTTCACATTACACAGCATCTCTTGAGAATGCGGAGGATCTGTCGTCCCAGGACCCAGTTCCTGCGTGGCAACACTCGAGGAGAGCTGTGTGACTGCCCCACCCTGGGATGGGACCAGCTTTCAGGGCTGTGTTCCAGCCCCTGCCATTCCTGAGCACTGTCCACACGGCGAGGCTTCGTGTTCGTGGCATCACTCCTGCAACGCAGCCACGTCTGTGCCAGGAGTGGGAAACGCGCTATTGACTGCCTTTTCTTCAACCTGGCCTCCCTTCACTCAGTTACAGTCCTGGTCGAGAGAGGAAACAGATAAACCACGCGGAGATGGCGATATTAGGAGAATATCTGCAGTAATTGAAGTCAGCATCATTCCACGTCCATGAGGTGCACCAATCAGACGGAGCCACATCTGACCATCTGCTTTAGCGGCGCTGTGTTAAGAGGCCAAGCAATGCTGTGAATTCTAAGCACCCAGTAAACTGCTTTCTGGCCCTGCTGGCCGTGCCAAGAGAACTGGCCTTTTCCTGGCTCCACCTCAATGAAACAGGGCTGGCTTTGTCCCGCCCAGCGAGCGAATATTTCACTGGTCATGGATTTGCTTCTCACAGGTGCTAGTCTCAGGCCCAGCAGTGTGTATGTCATGTTCTGGCAGGAGGCATATGTAAAAAGTTTTCAGGGCTGAACGTATAGCTGGGAAAAACATGCAAACAATGTGCTGTGGTGGATTCGGGTTTCTTCTTTTTCTGGAAAGAATTCTAACATTTCTACCACATTTCCAGCAGGAACGACTTTTTTTTTCTTCTTTCTTTCTTTCTACTCACTGACATGGAATGTCAAGCATTCGGGGGAACTAATCGTATCAGTCTGCCCCGTTTCAGAGCCGTGATCGGGTGTAGTTTCTGGGTTGCTAAGGTATGATTGACCAAGATGGCCAAAGAGAAAACAGTTCTTTATGGAGTTTTCTCTTTCCCGGTGCGCTGTAAGGGAGCACGTGGGCAAAACCCTGGCAGTCAAGAAAAACAACAAGATGTATAGGTTCTTTGAAGCCAAGACCACCTCCTTGTGAAGTAAGATCAACTTTTCTAAAGTATGAACTGGCTCATATGTTGATAGAGCAAAGCTGAAACCCTTGTTGTTTTGGTGAATCATAGCTAACAGTGAAAGGTTATCTCTCAGTCACCACCCTGTCCTAAGCCCTGTTTAGATGACTGAAATACTAGCTACTTCAGGCATGTCTGTTACCTATCTGCCCATCAAATAAACAGGGGAGGAGGGTCTCTCTCCCCTCTGTAGCTTCCTGTGTGGGAAGTTTAGATAGTTTATTCAACTGAAACTGACAATTTAATATGATAGACCAGGAATGCAAAAAGACTTAGCTTAATCAATCCTAGACTAATGTGCAAATTTCCCCTCTGGTGGTGAAAGGAATCAGACAGAATGAGAGAATATACAAGCTATAAATTTTATAAGAGGCTTATATCTAAAATATATACTAGCAACAACAATAACAACCACCACCAATAATTGCAGAAGCATTTCAGTTTGATGTAGTTGAAAATAGACTTGTTGCTTGTGCTTTTGGTGTCGTCGTCAAGATAAATATCAGCAACGTTCCCCCCTGTGTTTTCTTCTTGGAGTTTTACAGTTCCAGGTCTTATGTTTATGTCTTTAATCCATTTTGAGATGATTTTCCTGTATGGTATAAGGAAAGGGCCCAGAGTTATCCTTTTGCATGTGAATTTTTAGTTTGTGTATTCTTGGTGACTTAAAAACCAGTTTACAACACATACACATATTTCTGGTCTCTCTATTCTGTTCTCCTGGTTGATAGTCCGTCTTTGTGCCAGTACCATACTGTTTTAATTACTGTACCTCTGTGTTATATTTCAAAATCAGGATAGTGATACTTCCAACTTTCTTCTACTGCCACAAAATTGTTTTAACTATTTAGATTCCTTTGCGGTTCCATATGAATTTTAGGAAGAAAAAGAACCAGACATCGAAGACTGGGCAGCAAGCGTTGCTTTCAACTTGAGATACAAAAGTTAGAGGTTAGGTATAAGGTATAGAGTATAAAGACTTTGATGAGAGAACTGGTCCATATGTCCTAAGAAATCAATGAATGCCACATACATTGTGATAAAAACAAGATGATCTTCTGAAAAACTTACAATCTCTATCGTGTAAGAACTAGAGGCCTGGTGCACAAATTCATACATGGGTGGGGTCCCTTGGGGTGGCTTGCAGGGATCAGGCCCCAGCTCACAGGCCTTTAGCCTCTCAGCCCTGCACCCTACTGTGGCCTGGCCCCACCCTCTCACCTGCTCCACCATCTCACCCATGTCTAAGTTGCAGGCTTGATTCTCAGTGTGGGCATACAGGAGACAGCTGATCAATGATTTTCTCTCATCATTGATGTTTCTATCTCTCTCTTTTTCCCTTCCTCTCTGAAATCAATAAAAAATATATATTTTAAACATTAAAAAAAACCTACCTGCTAGGATGGCTATTATTAAATAAAGAAATAACAAATATTAGGTGAGGGTGTGGAGAAATTGGAATCGGGACCCTTTTAGTGCACTTTTAGTAAGAATGTAAGACAGTGTAGCTGCTATGAAAAATAGATTGGGGCTCCCTGGAAAAATAAAAAATTCAATCCCAATTCTGAGTATTTATCCAGAAAAATTAAAACCGGGATCCCAAAGAGATATTTGCAATCCCACATTCACTGCTGCGTTATTCACAACAGCCAAAAGAAATGAAAACAACCTAAATATCCATTGACAGATGAATAGGTAAAGAAAACATGACATATACATACACTGGAATATTATATAAGAGAGAGAGAGAGAGAGAGAGAGAGAGAGAGAGAGAGAGAGAGAGAGAGAGAGAGAGAGAGAGAAATCCTGGTATATATGACAACATGCATGAACCTTGAGGACATTATGTTAAGCAAATAAGTCACCGAAGAACTAATACTGCATGATTCCACTTATCTGAGGCATCTAAAGAGTCAAATAGAAGCAGAGTTGTGGTCACCAGGAGCTAGGAGAAAGGGAAATGCAGTTTGTTTTTCAATGGCTATGAAGTTTCACTTATGCAAGATGAATAAGTCCAGAGGACAGCATCGTACCTCTAGTTAGCAATAATAATTTGTGCACTTACATTTTTATTAGGAAGATAGATTTCATGTTAAGTTTTCTTGCCACAATTAAAAAAGAATAATTGAGATGAAACTCAGTCTTTAACTACAAGTTAGGTTAAGGTTAAGTGTGAGATAACATAATGTTTATTGTTTTTATGCAAACTCTATTTATAGTTTTGGAACATTCCACCTGAGGGAAAATCTTGCAGACATTTAAAAAAGTTTAACCACCTCAGTTACACAATAGGTATTATAATACTTTATACAAATATACTGATAAGATAAGAGTTAAAAAGATAAAGGAGAAAAATTCATGGCATGGAAAAACAATTAGAAAGAGATACCGGATGCCAAGAAGTGTGGAGCCTTAACTGGCTTGGCTCAGTGGATAGAGCATCAGCCTGCAGACTGAAAGGTCCCAGGTTTGACTCCAGTCAAGGGCATGTATCTTGGTTGCAGGCACATCCCCAGTGAGGGGTGTGCAGGAGGCAGCTGATCAATGTTTCTAACTCTCCATCCCTCTTCCTGACTCTCCATAAAAAATCAATAAAATATATTTTTAAAAAAGAAGTGTGGAGATTAAATGTATCTAGCATTTCCTTTGCACCAAGGACTGTCCCAGTTATATGACCCCAACAGTAAGGGTACAGAGCTTAATAGAAAATCTTTGTCAAATGAGACTAGAAAAACTAGAATTCGTAATTTGTTGTGACTTTGGAAAAGCGAAGTAAAAATGTATGGACATGAAACATAAAAATCTCTCCTTAGTTGAGGACACTTAACTAGAGTAAGCAGTCTATTCCCTCTCTCCTTCTCTCCTACCCCTTTTTACCCACCACAGTCACACACACACATAGTAGTACACATATCTAACTATGTGTGGAATGGATATTTGGAGTTCTTTGCCTCAAAACATTATTCAGTCTCGGGATTTTGGTCTTAAAAATATCAAAAGTTGTTTTCTAGGCTTGCCTTTAATTCTTTGCAGCTTATCTTAAGAATTCTAAGACCTTGGTAAAATTCAAAATAAAGAAAGATGGTTGCCTAGGAAATGTCCATGAGCTAGCGAGGTATTTCATTTCGGCTAATTTGATAACAAAGTAAGCAGCATGGAATGCAGATGTGTGATTTGGTCTGTTTTCATTCTCTTCCCTTTGTGATAATGAAAATCAGCTATGCATGTACAAGAAGCAGCATTTTCCTTTTTTATTTTCTCTTAACAAAGGCCATGAGATACTATAAAGTACCAGTGATTTTTGAAGTTCTCTAGATACAAAACAAAAAAATTTAAACATTCTTTATCTGGCATAAGGAATACTATCTTCTATAATAATAAAAGCATAACATGCTAATTAGACAGGACAGGCAAAGGACCTTCTGGACATCATTCATGAATGACGTCCTTCCAAATGAAGCTGCTGTGGTGAGGGCTGAAGCAGAGGCGGTTAGAAGCAATCAGGCAGGCAGGTGAGTGGTTAGGCACTATCAGGAAAGCAGACAGAGGGGTTAGGGATAATCATGCAGGCAGACAAGTGGTTAGGGGTGATCAGGCAGGCAGGCAGATGGGTTAGCGGCTATCAGGCAGGCAGGTAAGTGGTTAGGAGCAATCAGGCAGGCAGGCAGGTGAGCAGTTAGGAGCCAGTGATCCTGGATTGCGAGAAGTATGTCCTGGGATCAGGCCTAAACCAGCAGTCAGACATCCTCTGAGGGGTCCTGGGTTGTGAGAGGGTGCAGGCAGGGTTGAGGGACCCCTCTTCCCTGCCCTTGTGCTGAATTTTCTGCACCAGGCCTCTAGTCTACAATAATTAAAGGATAATATGCTAATTCGACTGGATGTCCTTCCTGATGAAGCTGGGGCCAGAGGAAAACCAGCCCAGGTCCCGGGTGCCTACCAGTGGCTGGAAGAGGGAAGCCGGTGCTGGCAGCCCCGGTCCCAGGTGTCAGAAGGAAGCGGGTGCCGGGAGCCAGTGAAGGAAGGCCTACTCTTGCACAAATTTTGTGCATCGGGCCTCTAGTCTATAATAATAATCTATAATAATAAAAGTGCAATAAGCTAATTAAACCAGACAGCTGAACGACCTTTCCAATGAATCTGGGGCTGTGAGGGCCGAGGCAAGCCACTGTGGCTGCTAGGGACGAGCTCCTTGCACAAATTTCATGCATCGGGCCTTTAGTATCACATACAGTGGTACCTCGAGATACGAGTGCCCGAACATACGAGATTTTTGAGATACGAGTTGTAGAGCTAGCGATTTTTGCTTTGAAATATGAGCAACATTTGAGATAGGAGTAATCGCGCGGATCGGCAGGCTGCACACGACCCACCAGTTTACCGTGACTTGAGACTCGAGCGTCTCATAGTTTCCCAGGCCTCAAGGTTACGGAACGAATTAAACTCGTATCTCGAGGTACCACTGTATGTGGTTATTTTAAGGCAAGTATAGTGACAGAGCTATTTACTTTGCTTTCAATAGATGACCACAACATTCAGAATGAAATGCTTGAAAAAATGTATTAGCCTTCTGACCGGGGTGGGGTCATTCACGCTCAAGTTATTAATTAACCTTTAATGAAAGAGGCTGCAAATGTAACTCTCTTACATTACAAAATGCAATAGCTGCTTGCTCACTGCTTGCATATTCTAATCTAAATTTGAAATCATCCTTTCTGGATTGTATTTTTGTAGCTCTTAGTGTATGGGAAGGCATAGACACTGAGCCCAATGGCCTTTTATGATGATAATAATATCTCAGAAACCATATGTATGATGTCCTCTCTTTACTTTCTGGCCCTGGCTCAGATATCCACAACCACTTGCTCTAGCTATTTGCGCTTAAATGAAGATGGCCTGTGGAATGTGAAATCATATTCTCCTCAAATCTGAGTCTTCTTCACCTTAATCTACCAAGAGTTGAGTGTTTGAGTTGACCTGGAGCCAGTGATTATTTTTCATCTTCAAGGGATATGCCAGAATCGCATGTTTACTTGATTCACTCTTGTTTATCTTGCCAAGCAAAGGTTCCTTATCTCCTCAGATTAGCATACCCTCCTGGCATCATAACCCCATTCAGATAACCATTAGCACCCTCTGAAAGCACTTGATGTAAAAGCCTTCATTCTTCCTGGTACCTGTTATCTCAACTATTAAAGGAACACTACAGCCATTTTCTAATCTTTACTCAGGGTTCTCATCAATCATCACAAAATAAATTTAAATTTAAGTCAAGACTGTTTATGTTTTCGTGTGAGACATTCAACAACCTTATGTTAACATCTAGGAAAATAAGCAGAGTCTATTTTTTAAATATTTTTTTCTATCAACGGAAGGCTTATAATTATAAGTCAACCATTATATACTGACACTTTCCACTATGAGGAAATAGAAAATCCAAAAATCATAAGACCTGGTCACCATGGAAACTCAAGACCTAGTTTGGTAGATAAAGCATCATTGGAATTTTGTATCTATACAATACAAGGTACTTATATGTTAACAATGATGTTACATCCCCCAACATTGGCAGTAAAGAATAGATCACAATAACCAGAAAATAGAAGGAAGGAGAAAAGGAAAAGGAGACAGAAGCTGGGCTTGAACGGTGACATTTAGAGGAAAAAGTAGGACGCATGCTGGGTTATAAAAAACTTGTTGAGCTGAAGCCAGTTTGGCTCAGTGGATAGAGCATTGGTCTGCGAACTGAAAGGTTCCAGGTTCAATTGCAGTCAAGGGCATGTATCCTGGTTGTGGGCACATCCCCAGTGGAGGGTGTACAGGAGGCAGCTGATCGATGTCTCTCTCTCATCAATGTTTTCAACTCTCTATCCCTCTCTCTTCCTCTCTGTAAAAAATAAAAAAATACATTAAAAAAATTAAAAAAACAAAAAAAAACTTGTTGGGCTTGGAAATGTAGAGATAGGATTAAGGTGCTGTGGGCACAGACCTTACAAATAACAATGTACGTTACATGGGCCTGCGCAAAAGTTGACTAATACTGTTAGTAAGTTTTTCAGTCAGGTATGGACTATGGTGATAACTGTAGGCAAATGTCCATGTGTGTGAAGGACATATTGTTAGAAAAATATTGTGCTAAATGCTTAACGAGAAAACAAAAATACACCCATGTGTTTACTCATGACACATATTTGGGTGAACTTTCAGCCCAGCAGCATAAAAAATTTTGGACAAACCCAGAGTTATCCTGGACAAAAACAAACAAAGAAACAAAAAAATGTAAAACTTGGATTATAGGAGGTATCTTTAGCACGTTTGTTGCCAGAGAAAATAGAAAGAGCAAAGGGAGCTAAACTATCTTTTCCTTCTACTCCACTTCAACCAGCCTTCTGAGTGTGTGTAAAGAAATGCAAGAGAGGAGGGGATGGTGGAAGGAGAAGTGAGGGGAGAGAGGTGAGAGAGAGCTGGACCAAAGAACTCTGGTGGCCATGGTAACGGGACTGGCAGCAGTACCAGGAAATCCTACATGTGAGATAAATTGATTCTGCCACCATTTGAATTTCCTTTATACATATACTCAGCTTGGGTTGATTTCTGATGAGTCACTAAATAATGCGATTCTGGTTTTTCTTTAATCTTCTTAGACATTGTAACCAAAAGGAAAAATAATTATAAATATCCAGGTTCAAAAATTGTTAAGCGATTTTTCCAAAAGGAGAATAAGTTAACAGGAAATATATTTCCTAGTAATAAATAAAATGTTAGGAGGCTTGCAATAAATTTTGTTTTCATCGTATTTTAGGCAAAAAACAAGAAGTGTTTCCAGAAGAAAAATGAGTCCGGTAGCAAAGTGTCAAATGTTTTAATCAATAGTCTAAATCCGCGGAGGAATAATACATTTCTCTTAGATACAAAAAAAAAAAAAAAAAAAATCATAGCCCAGAGTGATATGTATATATTGAATGGCAGTATTTGAACTCCGGTACAGATATTTTTTTTTATTTCGTTTTTCCCACTGCATTGCAAAGCTTGTAAATGTTCATTGGCTGAATTAAAATGCAAAACAATTTTTTAAGAAGTGCTAAGTGTGCTTTGAAATAGTAGCATCAAAGGGTAAGGAAAAGAAAAAGAAAAAAAAAACCTTTTCCTTCCCGTTGGCTCCACTTCCACGCACTTTCATCTGTCATGCTGAAATAAATACGAGGGCCAAGGGTTTCTCTCTCCCACAGCCCTGTTCGTGGTTAAGGAAACAATAAAGGATATTGTTACAAATAGGTAGGCAATATAATGAGAAAAAGAAGGGGCCTGTGGTCGTAGCCGCAGCTGTGCAGGCAAGGCATAAAGTGTTCAAGGGTGTAAGAAAGCAGCTAGAAAGACCCATTAAAGAATAAAGAGGTTTTTGACTGCTGTGCACAATAAGATTACTTGGAACATATTAGCTACGTCTAAGTTTAAAGTTCTGGCTGTAGACTTTAAAGTTTATGAGTGTGTGTGTGTGTGTGTGTGTGTGTGTGTTTTTATTATTTACCTTTTTGGGAGTGCTTTTGCTTGACTATGGTTTCCTTCTCCCCGTGTTTTTCAGTCCTTTTCAGAAACTATGCATTTTTTTATAAAAGGTTTGATGGAGGCGGCATGACTGTGTGATCCTTGTAGAGACTGGGCCTCATGAAAGGTGGCAGGATCGGTCCCGGGGCTGGGAGCTAGGATAGTGTGGCTTTCTTCAGAAACCCGAGATGACCACGGAATTCAACATCTCAGTCTGGAGTTAATGAGCTTGAGGTGTGACCATTAGAATCAATTAAATGCACCTAAATTGGACTCTGTAGTCAAGGTGGCGGGTAGGCCTTGTGCAGCTTTCTGAAATCAGGAGGAACTGCGCAGGCTTCTTAAGGAATGTCATTGCAGCACCCAATGGGCCATCCCTCGGCAATGTAACTAGAGCCTCAGAAGAGACTATTATCCACTGGACTGTGGTTACAAATACTGTGTGGCTTCTTGATCACTTGAATCAAGAGATAAAGAATATGAGTTAAGAGTGTACAACACAGTCAAAACCAGTTTGGCTCAGTGGATAGAGTGTCAGCCTGTGGACTGAAAGGTCCCAGGTTTGATTCCAGTCAAGGGTATGTATCTTGGTTGCAGGCACATCCCCAATAGGGGGCATGCAAGAGGTAGCTGATCGATGTTTCTCTCTCATTTATGTCTCTAACTCTCTATCCCTTTCCCTTCCTCTCTGTAAAAAAAAAATCAATAAAATATATTTTAATAAAAAGGAGTGTGCAACCCAGAGTGATATGTATATATTTAATGCCAGTATCTTGGTGCTCAACTTCTCTGTACTTTGGGTTCTTACTTGTAAAATGGGGTTAACAATGGCACTTGTGTCATAGATTTGTTTCAAGGTTTAAACAAATGAATACATTTTTAATAAAATCTTTATTTTGGAATAATTTTAGATACACAGAAAAGTTGGAAAGCTAGTACAGAGAGTTCCCATATATCCCTCACCCAGCTTGGTCTAATGTTCTCATTCCCATGGCACATTTGGCAAAACTAAGAAACCAACATTGGTACATTGTCATTAGCCAAATTCCAGGCTTTATTCAGGTCTCACCAGTTTCTCCACTAATGTCCTTTTTCCCTTCCAAGAGTCAATTCAGAAGACCACACTGCACTTAGCAAAATCCGTATTTTATTTTTCAAAACATTTAGAACAGCGTCTGGCACACAGTAAGCACCTGCTGTGTTATTTCATCATGTAGGTGCGATGGAATGTCCCTAGCCATGTTATGTATTAACAAGATTTTACTCTCAGTCTCTCATATGGAGGTTCACACATAAGAAAATAAATAGAATCGCTCCACTAGGACGTAGCAAAAAGCTATTAATACAAAACAAGGGCTACCTTATGTTTGTGCTGAAAAACAATTATAAAGCAGTTGTTCTCAAAAGGAAGCGTTCATTCATGGATATCTTCTAAAGGTCAGAAAAACAAATTATGTCTCACTTTTTAAACTCCACTGACTGACACAGTCATCCAACAAAGGAAAGCCTACTGTATGCAAGGCAGTGAGTCCGGGCTGAGGCGTTGTAAACAGTCAGACTCAGTCCTGTTTTGTATGAACCGTACGTTTAATGAAACTAACCTAGTATATGCAGTCTTAAATAAGCAATCGGTATGGAATCAGATCCATCCCACCTCAAAGAAAGAAAGCATTAGAGTCCCCCATCTAAAGGCTCTAGTAACCGGCAACGTTTACCCAGATGTGGTTCTGGATATATTAGGAGAAGGAAGGAAAGGGACACAGTTCCCTTAAGTCCAATTACCCGGATATGCAGGATCTAAGGTAATTTGGACAAAGAGATAGGAAAGGGAAAATCTGTGCCTGCCTCCAGCCGCCTCCATTGCTTCCTAAAAGGCTCGGCCATGCCTGTGATGGACAATATTGGCTAAAGCAGTGGTTCTCAACCTTCCTAATGCTGTTCACCCTTTAATACAGTTCCTCAGGTTGTGGTGACCCCCAACAATAAAATTAATTTTGTTGCTACTCATAACTGTAATTTTGCTACTGTTATGAATCGGTATGTAAATATCTGTGTTTTCTCATAGTCTTAGTTCGACCCCCACAGGGGTCCCGACCCACAGGTTGAGAACCACTGAGATAAAGGCTCATGGATGCTGGACTCTAAGTCCTCTACATGTGTTAATCCACGTAAATCTCACAAGCATCATATGAAGCACATAATATTATTTCCCAATTTATAGGTGAGACAGTGAGGCAAAATGATCTAATGCAAGAAAAAATATGAAACAAAAAGTATCCTTTTGTGTTTTTATAACTTTCTAAATACAGAAGCAGAATTGTTCCTGAGCATAAATAGTAAAATCAACTCTATCTCCACTTTATTACAAAAGCAATTAAGGGAGCATTGGAGATTTTGCTCCCCAACACATGTCATTAGTGTGGCTCAAATAACTCTTATAAAAATTCCAAAAAAAAAAGAAAAACAAATACGAATTGAAATGAACCGCCTTGAGTTCTAGATTGGGAAAGAAAATATCCCTTAGGACTGACATCTTGGGTTTCCTATGATAACGCAAATAACTGCCCAGCAGACTTTAGTCTAAATGTGCGTGTAAAAGTCTGCAGTGCACTCCTTCTCAGACAAATGGGAGTAAGATACTACATACCGCAGTACATGCAGTTCATCTGATTTGAGTATCTAAAAATGTTTTGAACTAAAATGCATTCGTTTTTAAAATATATTTTTATTGATTTCAGAGAGGAAGACAGAGATAGAAACATCAATGATGAGAGAGAACCATTGATCAGCTGCCTCCCACACGCCTCACACTGAGGATCGAGCCTGCAACCCGGGCATGTGCCCTGACTGGGAATTGAACAGTGACCTCTTGGTTCACAGGCCCATGCTCAACCACTGAGCCCTGCAGGCTGGGCTGAAACGTATCCTTAAATAGCTAACGTATGAAGTGGAAGAAGGTAGCTACCGCTAGAAACGTACAAACACAAGGCCATAGAAGGAAAAACAAAAAAGAAACAGAAAGGTTCACACCTGGTTAGGGGCATGACTAAGTGGACTTTTTTTTTTTTAAGACTAAGTGGACTTTGAACAAGTTGGGAGAGATGACAGGGTAGGATCCCTTCATGAAAGGAACAGCATTGATGAAGGCAGAAAGGTAGGAATCAACTGGACCTGGGAACACCCCCCAATCCTATCTGACTGAGGTGCAGATGCCTGGGAGAGGAGGAGGGTGTGGCGGGACCTTGTTTATATAGACGAGATGAGGATTGATGCTGGCAGCTGATAGCAATGATCAGCTTCCTTCCCCTTCATCCACGTGATCACACCGGCCATGTCAGAAGGCCAGCTGCCCCAGCCTGAGAGAAGGCCTGCTAAGGCCTCACCTAACAAATGCTGTCACATGACGTCCAATTTGTGCGGCTACAAAAGCAACAGTGAGATCAAGTCTCAAGGGACACCTCCTTCCTTCGACATGAATCCAGGACACCATTCTTAACACAGCAGAAAATGTAAGTTCTTAAAGATTTTTGGTAGAGAAGAGATGTAACTAAAACTGCATTCTAGCCCTGGCTGGTTTGGTTCAGTGGCTAGAGTGTCTACCCATGACTGAAGGTTCCTGGGTTCCATTCTGGCCAAAAGCACGTACTTTGGTTGCAGACTCAACCCCAGCCCTGGTTGGTGTGCATGCAAGAGGGAGCCAGTCCACGTGTCTCTCTCACATTGGTGTTTCTCCCTCTCTCTGCTCCTCCCCCACCTTTCCACCCTCTCTAAAACAGAGGTTCTCAACCTTCCTAAGGCCATGACCCTTGCATACAGTTCCTCATGTGGTAGTGACCCCCAACCATGAAATGTTGCTACTGTTATGCATCGTGATGTAAATATCTGCATTTTCTGATGGTCTTAGGCGACCCCTGTGAAAGGGTAGTTCGACCCCCACTGCATTTTAGGAAGATTCATTTGTAAGGGCAGAGGATGGGTTTCAGATGGGAAGCAAGGTGGGCAATTATATTCCGTTGTACTAACCAGGGGCAAAATAATGACTGCCTATACCAAGGGTCAGACAGAGAAATGGAAGAGGGCGGACATGATAATAGGGTGCCTGATTCAGACACTCGAGGAAAATAAGAAACACCTGAGATGCTTGAGGAGACAGATGCCTGAGGAAATGGTGCTGTTATTAACAGAACCTGGGAAGTCGTGAGGAAAATTAAGGAGGCTTTTAAAGAAAATGTGATGAGTTTCTTTTTTATTTAATATGCTAAGTTTATAGTGCTTGTGGAAAGACAAATGAAGATTTTTAAGCAGACAGGAAAGAATGCAGAAGAGAGATTGGGACTAGACACAGAGGCTACAGAATCAACTCTGTAGGTGGCAATTAAAGCTGTGGAGTGAAGAGGGAGAGGTCGAAAACAGAATACTGTGGGAACAGCTACATTTAGAAACTAGGAAGAGGATGCAGACAAAAGAGAGAAAAACAATCAGACAAAAATTAATTGTGAAGACGGAGTAGTAGCAGGAAAACCGAGGAGGTGCTGTACTGTGACAATCAAGGAAGCCAGAATTTCAAGAAAGAAAAATGAGTTCCTAGTATAAGAAGCTCTATATACGTAAAGGCCAGTTTCCTCATTTAAAATATCTGTTTTATTTTATGCTATGCTTCATGAAATACTGGCTCATTTAAATAATTCTCAAGCAGCCGAAACCGGTTTGGCTCAGTGGATAGAGCATCGGTATGTGGACTGAAAGGTCCCAGGTTCAGTTCCGGTCAAGGGCATATATCTTGGTTACAGGCACTTTCCCAGGAGGGGGCGTGCAGGAGGCAGCTGATTGATGTCTCTCTCTCATAGATGTTTCTAACTCTCTATCCCTCTCCCTTCCTCTCTGTAAAAAATCAATAAAATATATTTAAATAATTCTCAAGCAAAAATTTCACTTTTGAAAATCTAAAAGTAAAGTTATTATTTAACAGTTATCAATGCATCAAACTCTATTAAACAATAAGATAAAGACAATTAGGTGACACACAGAAGACATATAGGTTACACTTGTATTTGAAAGCTTCTGCTAGTGATAAAGTATTTTGTTGGAAAAACCGGTTAATTTCCTGGGGTTCCGGAGAAAATATGTTTGCAATTATTTCATTGCCATGTCTAACTGCTATTTGTCTTCATCCCGGGGGCTGGAAAGAATAATTTTTCAATTAAAATTTATTTTAATTTCAGCATGATTCTTTGTTTGGTAGCTTTCTATTTCCCTCATTTTAAACTTTTAAAATGGAAGAGGTTACCAAATGCATCTTAGACCTTCCTGCAACCAAAACCATAAGAATCGAAGGAAATTTGTAATTTCTCTCAGTAATAAAGTTTTTTCATACATGGAACAATTGATTTTTTTTTTTTTTAAGACCCATGGTCTAAGGACAGATTATATAAACTTTACAAAAAGTTTGTTTGGCTCAATGGATAGAGCTTGGGCCTGCAGACTGCAGAGTCCTGGGTTCAATTCCTGTCAAGGACACATATTTCAGTCGCAAGCTCCAACCTGGCACTGGTTGGGATGCATGTGGGAGGCAACCAATCGATGTGTCTCTCTCACATTGATGCTTCTTTCTCCCTCTACCCATCTTTTTCATTCTCTCTAAAAATTGGTGGGAAAATATCCTCGGGTGAGGCTTACATCCTAGATAATAAATATCTAATATGCTAAGTGTCTGACCATTCGACCAGCCGCTATGACATGGACTGACCACCAGGGGGCAGACACTTCGACCAGGAGGTTAGCTTACTGCTGGGGTCCAGCCAATTAGGACTGGGCAAGACGGGCTGGACATGCCTGGAGCCCTCCCACAATCCCTCCTTCGCCCCAATCATGCACCAGTGGGGTCCCTTGGCCTGGCCTGTGCTCTCTCACAATCTGGGACACTTCGGGGGATGTCAGAGAAATGGTTTCAGCCTGATTCTGCAGGCCAGGCTGAGGAACCCCACTGGTGCATGAATCTGTGCACCGGGGCTCTAGTAAATAAATAAACAACTAAGATGGATGGGTGGTGGATGAGTGGTAAGAGATTGAGACAGGTTAACTTAAAACTTCCTATATTGTAGTATAGTTATTTCAAATGCCTGTCCGTTCCAATTTAGAATCCTAAAGAGAAACTTGTCTAATAATTTGCTTTGGTCATGCAAATAAAGAGATGGAATGCCCACATAGAAATTTCTTCATCTTCATGTTTGCCCACTTACCCCCTACTCAACCTTTTGAGCTGTATATATTACTAGGAGTAAGAGAATAAACAAAACATATTCCTATATCTTACATTGAAATTAAAAATGCATTTTTATAGAGTATCTATAGGTCAAAGGGCATTATTAATATGTCTTTTTATAGGCACTTGGATTAAATAAACTTTGATGTACTAATATTTGAGAGTCAAATGCAGTCATAAAAATATTATCTATGAAAAAATACATCCAACACTCAAAATGATAAAACTACATGAACCTTCTCAAATATAGTATGTTCAATTATAAACTATAATTGAACATTTAGAGACATATATCGGTGTACAGATAAATGTGCATAAAATTAAAATTGTTTTTATAGTAGTAAATAGTAACATATTTACATCTTTCTTATATAACTATTGAAATTAGTGGTTGTTAAATAAATACCTTTTATGAAACTGACATAATAAATACTTTGGAGACTAATAAATAATCTTCAAAACTCTGAGAAAATTAGGAATAATGTCTTTTAGAAGACTCTACATCTTGAAAAACAATGAAACAACAAGGCAAATCCAGTAAATGACCTTTTGCTATATCGTCATTGAAACCAAGAAACAGAAAAGTAATTTAGTTTTATTTTGTATACAGAGTAGTTTTAAAAAGACAAAAATAAGCTTTTTTTTAACAGCCTGAAGCTATTTTCTGATACACAACCTTGTTCTCCAATTCTATTTAACCCATCTTTAGTCTGGTCAGTACCCTGATTCCTTTGGAGTTTTATGTAGACCCTTTTTTTTACTAAGACGTTGCCCTGAGTACACATAATAAGTTTCATAAGAAAAAGTAAAGAGAAATAAGAAACAGAGAACCAAGTTTCTATAGCAACTTTTTGTGACACTCTGGACTGCTTTGTGAGGTGAAACATTTCCTCGCAAATCAAAAGACTACATTGAATAAAGCAGGTCTTATAAGGACTACTATGGTCGTATTAACAGTGTTTTATAGAAGCAATGCTTTCCATCTAGTAGAACCCCAAACCTTTTTGGGTGATCAATAAAGACTTAACTATCAATACTTATTTTAATGGCGTTCTGTTATTATTTACTTCCCTAGTATATAAGGCAAACAGTACAGAGATTCCGATCAGGGATTAGTAATAGAATGCAGTTTACGCAGGTAGCTGCCACGATCAGGTTTCCTGAGAGGAAGAGATGGAATTCATTTGTAAGGATTTTCCCAGATCACATAAATCATACTTCCTCAAACCATATGCCCTTCACACACACACTCACACACACACGCACACACACACACACTTTTACTAAATAACAGTGGTCTGTTTAAAATGAACTATAATTTGAAGTTGCATTATGTAATCTCTTCATAATGTTCAATGCTCCCCTTCCCCTGGTCTGTGATCCAAAGCAGGAGGGTGGTTGATGACGATGGAATCCATTATCCTTTCTAATTCCATCTGCTTACATTGCAGATTAGCTATGGCTCTGACTTCCCGTTTTAATGGAAACCACTGGCTTGCTTAGTTGTGCATGAGTATGTGTGTAAGCATGTGTGTGTACGGTCCAGAGAAAATTGCTCCAATTCTTATAAATTGGTTAAAAACAACAAAACTTTTCCATTTTGCTCTCTATTCTTTTTTTTTTCCATATCACAGTCTACCTCCTAGGCCATCATTCTTTCCCATGAATCTCTTTACCAAGATTCCAAATTCATTTACCCTTGGAAGTTCAAGGAAGTTCTTTTTACTCATTTCTCCCTATAAATATTAAAGGAGAGCAATTAATCTGTACTGTAGGGTGGCTTCTCTTTTTATTACAAGCTAATCTTAATTTAAAAAGGTAGTTTGAGCCGAAACCGGTTTGGCTCAGTGGATAGAGCATCGGCCTGCGACTGAAAGGTCCCAGGTTCGATTCAGGTCAAGGGCATGTATCCTGGTGATGGGCATATCCCCAGTGGGGGGCGTGCAGGAGGCAGCTGATCGATGTCTCTTTCTCATCGATGTTTCTAACTCTCTATCCCTAACCCTTCCTCTCTGTAAAAAATCAATAAAATATTTTTTAAAAAGTAGTTTGTGACCAAAAGAGCTTCTAAGACTCAACCCTTCTTTCTCTAAACCAGTGGCTCTAAACCTTTCTAAAGCGGTTCTCAACTTGTGGGTCATGACCTGCAGGTTGAGAACCCATAGCTGGCTCACCTAAGACCATCGGAAAACACAGATATTTACATTATGATTCATTAACAGTAGCAAAATTACAGTTATGAAGTAGCAACGACAATAATTTTATGGTTGGTGGTCACCACAACATGAGGAACTGTATTAAAGGGTCGGGACATTAGGAAGGTTGAGAGCCACTGCGTCTAAATTATGTGCGTTTCCTAATTAAAAGGAGAACATGTGGGCCCCCGGTACCTCTTTCCTCAGGCAGTTATCCGGAAACAGTTCTGAAGCCGATTCAAGGTACTTTGAAGGGTAAGAGCGCAGTAAATGTATAAGCAATATATTACCATTTGTCTTATCTTTCTCCAGGCTCTCATCCTCACAGAGATTTGTGAGCAGGCTTAAAATGTTTCAGAGCAGGTTTTTCCTGGTCTGATGTCCTGATCACCAAAGATTTAAGCTCCATTTTACACTGAGTGGTCTGTCACCTTTTGCAGGGAATCCATAGGAAGGGTAACAAATCTCTCGTTTTGAAACCTATCCATGCTTTCTCCCCCAAATGAAACATCTCCATCTTCCGTTACAAAAAGGAACCAGGAAATACTTTCTCTTTTAACATCCATTGATCTTCCTAAAACGTAAGCTCCTCTCTATTGCTGGAGCATTTTGCTGTGCAACTCAGCTGCCACCCAGAGAATAGTAAATGCCCCCTCTCTCCTCCATCACAGCCAAACGGATCGGCCAGACATGAAATCAGGTTTGCTCAGAAGGGCGGGAGGATAGACTGGACATGAACATAACTGGTCAAATATCAGTGCTCTTACTGGAAGGGGAAGGGCAAACTGTAGAGAAAAGCGGACAAAAATCGGAAAATCGTTTTGAAAAGGATCATGACATTTCACTTTGCCATTTCGTCCACTTGCCACATATGCGATAGAGATGCAGCTGCTGTTATTTATTTATTTATTGAAGACGAGAGGAGGGGAGGAGGGGCATGGAGGTGGGGGAGGTCAGGGGCTAAAGAGAAATTATTCAGAGAGTGGGAAAACTCCAAATAATCTAAGCTGAAATATAAATATGGATGCGAAATCAATTAGGTAAATTGAAAAAAAGTGTTAGGGTTTTATTTGTTCTGCAAATTGTGCAAACCTTAAATATTTTTCAAGTGGGTTTTCAAACAATTTAAACTCTGAACCCTTTTTCTCAGAAAAAAAAATAGTTACCTAGAAATATAAGAAAATAGAATCAATCACAGATAGGGCTGCACCTGACTCTGCCTCTGTGCTGTGTCAGCCCCCACAGGCTCATAACTTTTTCTGGGTACACGGCATCAATTATGCTGAGATTCAAAATACAATCAGAGTAAGCTTTCGCATTAGGATATTCCTTCAGTGAATTATGGCATATCAATTGTGCCTTTTGGGGTACCAATTATACTCCCACAACTACCTTCACCCCAATATTTTAGCCACTCTGAGACCATAGGAACAAACACCCAGGGATACAAGATGGCCGTCTAATTTGCATAGTATTAACTCATTACTTAGTTAACTTGTATTTAGAGGAGAAGCTGTGAGCCACATCGAGTCAGGCTGAGGAAGGTTCAAGTTAGTGATGGGGCAAGGCTCAGTCCTGTACCACATACATAAAAAAATTAAATCACCCTTGTGAATTGAACTGATCTTCCCAGGGAGTCGGTTTAATGACCATCTGTTTTTATTCAAAACACTCCCTGGGGGGGAAGGCATCTCACCTCACACTCTATACAGCTTATCACAGTTATTTCCTTCCAACCACAGACCAGCGTGTTCTCCCTTGTGTTAAAAGGCCGAAGATGGTTTGGCCACCTGGTCATGTCTGATCATTCCTCTGGACACTTCCTTCAGGTCCAGGCCTTGATCAGGATCCAGGGGAAGACCTGTACTGGACAGAGCTCTCTGATGAATATTTCTGCAAAACCTGAATTATTTAATTTCAGTGCTGTTCTGCAAAACAGCAAGCATTTACCCATTTCACAGGTGAGAAAACTGGGCTTTAGAAGTGAAGATATGAAAGCTTAGGTCTTGTCATTTTTAAACTGTAAAGCCGAGATTCAAAGCCCTGGCTTGAGAGAGAGCATGATTTGCCCCTGGTTTTCCCCACTATCCTGTGGGAAATATTCCACCAGACAATACAAATTCCTGATTCTTAGACCGAAAAAACAAAGCCAGTGGAAGGAAATAGGGCAAGGGGATTTGGATTTATGGACAAAGAGGCTTGTTTTGCTTTATTTTGTTTTTCCTACTGGAAGCAAGGTGTGTTTTGTGAATAGAGTGAAAAAAAAAAAAAAGGAGGGAAACTGAGTGAAGAAAAAATTAAATAAGAGAATTAAGTTGGTTTTTGAGGGATATAAATGAATAAGTACTCATTTTGTTGTTATTGCCATCTAACATATGTTGAGTATTTACCACACAATGAACCGACTGATACGATTTTACTCACCATTTCTAAGGCAACTGCAACATAAAATGTCCTTCACGGAGACCCCTAGACATGGAAGGAGTGTGGGAAGCTCCAATAGCAGAGAGAAAATACACAGTTTTACTTGTGAGTTCATTTCTCTGAGAAGAGGATTACTAGATTTATCAGGGTATTAAAAGATTATTAACAGTGAAGAAAAACCAAATTTCCATAGCTTCATATTGTACTCACTAAAGAATTTTCTCTTTTGTTATAGTTGTAACAACTATATAGTCTGCTCAGCCTGAAGCCTGCTCTCTCTTTAGGACTTCAGAATTGACCCGGAGGTCAACTGAACATCCTTTTCAAGGTTGTCCTATAGCAGCTCAGACTCAACAGACCCCAAAGCAGGCCTACATGTTCTCCTCCCTCACATCCACATGTAAATGCCATTTTTAGAACTACACTTTAAAAGAAAAAAAAATACATACATATATATTGATTTCAGAGAGGAAGAGAGAGAGAGAAACATCAATGATGAGAATCATTGATCGGCTGCCTCCTGCACACCCCCTACTGGGGATCAAACCCACAACCTGGGTATGTGCTCTGACCAGGAATCGAACCCTGACCTCCTGGTTCAGAGGTCGATGCTCAACCACTGAGCCACACTGGCCAGGCAGAATTACACCTTTTATGGAACAAATGCCTCTATCCTTTTTCTCAAGCTGCCCACTCTTTGCAAAACACGCATTCTAATTTCCTCCTCCTGATCTGTTTCTATCTAAATGAATGACTCGTCCTTTTAGAAGTTGTCCCTGACTGCCCAAGGATGGATTAAATACCCCTCCTCTGCACATGCCCAGGTTGTGGGCTCCATCCCCAGTAGGGGGCATGCAGGAGACAGCCCAAACATTCCTCTCTCATTGATGTTTCCGTCTCTCTACCCTTCTCCCTTCTCTCAAAAATCAATAAAACGTTTTTTTTAAAAAAGGACTTTTTTATTCTGCAAATAATTGTAAGAATAGCAGTAATAAAACTAGTTTTACGGTTAGTTGGAAAACTAATATACTTGCAAAGGTAAAGCAGGCAGTTCAAATTGCTGAGAAATATGTCTGTATAAAAAGAAACGGGTCCAAGATTTTCTTGTTCCTTCATGAAATGAATCTGTCCAAGATAAGTTAGGCAATTTACCTATTGGAAAAATAAATGCACCAACAGGTTTCTTCACCACCAGGACTTCTCTGGCGCTGTCTTTATCAGAGTGGAAACGTAAATCACATTACATACTTTGGACCCGACATCAATAGAAAATCACTTTTTCTCTCAGTACCTCATTCTCTGCTTTGAGCCTCCTCGAAGGTCATTTTACCGTCTTTGGTGAAGAAGTCATAGAAAGAATTACGCTGTATCCCTTCAGAAGATAACTTCTCCGTGACCCTGAAGAAACGTGGGAACACAAAGAAAAAGATAATTTCTTTCTCTGCCCTTCCCCTGCTCGAAGACACTCCTTTTTGGTTAGCATTTATTAAACCAAACATTCTTTCAAAAAACCATCTCCAACATGTTTCAAATTATGAAGCACGTTTAAGACATTACCTACTTCATTCACGTGAATAAATACACATCTCTTACACGATCTGCTCAGGATCGGTTGCCTGATGAATGTTAAACATCCTGGACGCTGCTCTCCCCCCATTGTGTCAAGGAAAGTGCTTGTCACTTGCCATCCCCAACGCGGATCAGAAGAGGGCCTGCACAGCTCCTTTGCCAGCCGTTGTTTCTGCCAGATTTCTCTTCATCAGCACCAGAGTCCCCTAACGGGCAGTCCCTCCAGACGCATGTAGGTTCTGCTAACTTTACAGGATACAGTCATATACTTCCTGAGTCCCTTCATCTGTGAGGCACACCTGAGCAGGCAGGCTGTTGTGGACTGGCTGGATTTTTCGAGGCCTTTATTAAAACACCCTGGAATTAGACAGACGAAGCTGGCCCTTTCTGTTTAGTTTGCTTGGCAGAATGCCACATACAGATGTCTACCCAATATTTTCTCGTGACCAGAAGGAACCTGGCCATTGACAGCTTCTCAAACTAGATGAATGTCAGCGTAGATGGTTCTGATGCTTTTTTTTTTTTTAATCTAGTGGGATACTGGCCCAAGGTTTCCCCCAGTTTTTCTTTTTAAATATTTTCCTCCCACCATCCTCCAACCTCCTGTCCATGGCAAACTGGAACTCGGCACCTTATCCCAGCAGTCAGGACAGAGGGATGAAGATAATATCTATTTTCTGGGGTAGGATATGCCCTTGGTTTCAACCCAGCTTGTACTGTGATGCTGGTCATCTGAAGACTGTGGTAAGAACTATGGCATTTCATTTTTTTTATTACAATTGACATAAATATTACATTAGTTTCAGATATACAAGATAGTGATTAAACAATTGTATAACTTACAAAGTGATCACCTTGATAAGTCTAGTGCCTCTCGTCATTTCTTCTGTGATAGAAAAGAAACTTGAAGGGGGTTGGAGGGCGGGGGAAGGGTGTGTGGGTGAGGAAGAGGTCAACCAAAGAACTTATTTGCATATATGCATAACTCATGAACTCAGAAAGTAGGGTAGAGAGGGCCTAGGGCAGGGGGCAGAGGCGGACTAGAAGAGGTCAATGGTATGGTGGGGGGAGAGGACATATGCAATACTTTCAACAATATTTTTTTTAAAAGCTCTTCTCTCACCTTTATACACTTCAAAGTATTTCTTGCCTACAACACTCACCATATCGCTATATTTCAGGGTCTAAAATAACCTATATTTATTCGTAAGTTTACTTTCGAAATAAAATCCTTCCTTATTTACATTAATTTCTCTTTTGTCACTATTTCCCCTCAAAAATACTTGTTTATTTTAGATTATGAGTATTCCTAGATTAAAAGCAGGATCTAGAGTATCTCCAAAAAAAGTAAGAAAAAAATACCTCTTGGAAAGTTGTTAAAGACATTGCTTACTTGATTTGATCATCATGAAGATACAATATTAAAAGTTTATGTTAAATTATACTCTTGACAATCTGCTGAATCAGAAGCAAGGCAAATCAGGCTTACAAGTCTCATTTTCTTTTTTTTTTTAATATATTTTTATTGATTTCAGAGAGGAAGGAAGAGGGAGACAGAGATAGAAACATCAATGATAAGAGAGAATCATTGATTGGCCACCTCCTGTACGCCCCCCCACTGGGGATCAAGCCCACAACTTGGGCATGTGCCCTTGACCAGAATCAAACCCGGAACCCTTTAGTCCACAGGCCAATGCTCTATCCACTGAGCCAAACCAGCTAGGACTACAAGTCTCATTTTCTAACACCTATGGACATTGCCTGCTACATCTCAAAAAATATGCTTGATATTTTGACAATTATTATTTTATTTAATATCCACAATAACATTGAGATCGATATTATTATTCTCAAATTTTAAATACAAAACAAATGCTAAGAAAAGTTAAGTGATTATCCAAAGATTCACAGTAATCTTGTATATAGGACTGACAGGTCCTATATACAAGTCACATAGAAATGAATATCATAACAGTGATATCATTAACATGATATATTCTAGAAAGTAAGTAATGTGTATTATGTTAAAGCACTTGGGACCTGAAAATAGATTATATTGATAGTTCTATTTCTCAATGATCTTTCTCTCTCTGCCTTTAGTAGTTGAAGGTCATCCTCCAAGCACTCACTCACTGGAGTCAAAAGTTTGACTCTTGATATTACAAAGGAGCCAGTTTTTCTAAGTATGAATTTCCCATTGATATCTGTGCATAGAAAAAGAAGAACACTGTTAGCATTTAAGGGATATTTATGAAAAGAAAAGAAAAAAATAAAAGACTATTCTTCACAAATCAGAACATAGCAGATAGTGTTTGAGCCCAAAAGAAATTACTTCCAGCAAGGAAGCATTTTTTTTTTCTTGTTCTTTCTGTGTTCCTTTTTTTTTTTCCCTGAAAAATGTTAATTCAAGGTCTACTGAGTCATTCCATAGTTTCCTAGCATATTCTGGTATTGATCACCTTAAAAATAATAATTACTCCCAACTGCCCTTTGCTGAGTATATTCTGTGTGCCAGGTTTTTTTTGGTCTGTTTTTAGTTGCTCTACTCCTCACAAATCCCCATGCGGGATTTGACATAGGATTCAGAAACTCACAATTTCCCATCTACAGTGGGAAAATCTCAAGCAGCCTCTTGAGATTTAGGAAACTTTAGTATCATTATTTCACCTGCAGAGAATTGAAAAGAAAAGAATACTCTCGAGTTGTTTTAAGGGTAGATTAGTTAGATGTTATGGCCAATAGTTCGGAAGCCTTGCCCCAAGCAGTCAATGGCTGGATAGATATCTGCAGCTTATACCAGCCCAGATTTCATGCATCCATCCTTACAACCCAGCACACTTTTTCTCGCCTCCTGAGGCTCTCATTAGCCTATATGTTCATGTGTCATCTATTCATTTTCTTCAACTGTTGATTATCATGTATATTTCTTCTCCTGTAATACAATGAACTTCAGTATGCATATCCTATCTAATAAAAGAGTAATATACAAATTAACCAGCATTCTGCTATACCCACAAGCCATGCCCACCAGCCAATCAGGAGCAAGTATGCAAATTAACCCAACCAAGATGGCTACAGCCATGGTGCAAGCAGGAGGCTTGGGTTTCTCCAGCAATGGAGGAAGCCAAGCTTTCTGCACACCCTGGTAGGCCCAGGCCTCCACTCAAGGCTACAAAGTTTAAATTATAGAAGATAAATAAATCCCAGATACCAGGGCCTCTGCTTGGGTTGCCGGGGGGCATGGATTGCCTGAAAACCACCACAGGCCCCTCGCCCAGGCCACCCCACACCCCAAGGCACCCCTTACCCTAATCTGAGACACCCTTCAGGGCAAACCAGCTGGCCCCCACACATGCACCAGGCCTCTATCCTATCTAATAAAAGAATAATATGCAGATTGACTATCACTCCAACCCATAAGATGGCTGCCTCTATGTGATCAAAGATCCTGCCCCCATATGGACACAAGATTGCCACCACAAGATGGCCAGCAGGGGAGGGCAGTTGGGAGGGAGCAGGCCTGCAAGGGAGGGCAGTTGAGGTGATCAAGCCTGCAGGAGAGGGCAATTAGGGGTGACCGGGCCTGAAGGGGAGGGCAGTTAGGGGCAAACAGGCTGGCAGGGGAGCAGTTAAGCATCAATCAGGCTGGCAGGCAGAAGTGGTTAGGGGCAATCAGGAAGGCAGGCAGGCAAGCAGTTGGGAGCCAGCAGTCCAGGATTGTAAGAGGGATGTCCAATTGCCCATTTAGACCTGATCCTAAACAGGCAGTCGGACATCCCTCAAGGATTCCTATATTGGAGAGGGTGCAGGTTGGGCTGAGGGACACACCCCTTGTGCACAAATTTCATGCATCGGGCCTCTAGTATGTTTATATTTACACGTATTCCATTAAAGAGTGAATGTGAATATAGTTTGTGTTTGAAAGGGAGTGACAAAAATTAATTTTGTCTTGTTTGTTTTCAAAACTAAAATTCCAGAGTTGATTGCCTTCCCTGTTCTGGATGTTGAGAGAGGGCCTTTCTGATGCTGCCTGCAGAGGAATCGGTAGAGGTTGAATGACAAAGAAGGAGGGAAAATGAGGAGAAGGCCTGGAGTAAAGCTTTGAATAGGGGAGGCCTCAAAAGTTCAAAGTAGAATAAGATGAAAGGCCTCGGGTTTTCTGTGAGCAACAATTGATGTTTGATGTCACTACTCATTTTCAGTATGACTTGACTCTTTTAAAAATGTTTTTCTTCAGTTCTTGCTTCTGTCATTTTCTTTAAGAGACAGTTTTTTTTTACCGATGGCTGATATTTATACACATTTTCTAGTGGAGACTCACGGCTTCCATT
This sequence comes from Lasiurus borealis, assembly GCA_004026805.1. Classification (NCBI taxonomy): domain Eukaryota; kingdom Metazoa; phylum Chordata; class Mammalia; order Chiroptera; family Vespertilionidae; genus Lasiurus; species Lasiurus borealis. The sequence goes on along the minus strand of PVJN01014348.1, from coordinate 19,467 downwards.
GCCATTCTTTTTTATTTTTTTAATATATTTTATTGATTTTTCACAGAGAGGAAGGGAGAGAGATAGAAAGCTAGAAACATTGATGAGAGAGAGACATCAGCTGCCTCCTGCATGCCCCCCACTGGGGATGCACTCACATGCCCCCTACCGGAATCAAAGCTGGGACCCCCCCAGTCCGCAGGACGCTCTATCCACTGAGCCAAACCGGTTTTGACCCATTGCTATTCCTTACACTACCTTTAGTCCTATGGGTAAGTAACCTCCCATGATACCTATGATAATGATAAGTGGCAATCACTTTCTTCCCCCAACAGAGCTGACACTTTATCAGACTGCTCCATGTTTAGAACCGTTTGCATTGGCACATGATATTTCAAGTACAATTAAAATGGAAAAATAGAAGCACAAATGACATTTTACTGTCGTGAAATAAAGGTATCCTTACAAGTCTTACAGGAAACACTCTTGAATGAATAGTCAAGAGAGCACTGACTTTTGAATCAACCAAGTGATCATGGATTCGAATCCTACTAGGAAAACCAGAAAAATCCATTTAAACTTCCTGATCTCATTTTGTTCCATGATAAAAATCCTTCCTTAACTGGCAGTGAGGATTCAAGACGAATTGCCTAGCACTTAGTCAAGTACAGAGTAATTGAATAATAAAGAAAAAGTATTATTATTACAGTGGTACCTCGAGATACGAGTGCCCTAACATACGAGATTTTTGAGATACGAGCCGTGGAGCGAGTGATTTTTGCTTTGAAATACGAGCAACAGTTGAGATAGGAGTAATCGTGTGGATCGACCGGCTGCACAGGACCCACCAGTTTACCGAGACTCAAGGGTCTTATAGTTTCCCACGCCTCAAGGTTATGGAACGAATTAAACTCGCATCTCGAGGTACCACTGTATTAGTAGTAGTAGTAGTAGTAGTATTTAACCCGCATAGCAGTCATGTAAAGGGGATAAACAAATTTTTATTTTTCAATTATTTTTCACGAAGTACCTAACTCTCCTCAGTGTACTTAATCACTGCTATCCCCACCCTTTCTGTGAAGCTTGCATTACTGTATTTATCACTTTGCCTTAAAATGTTGTGTTTACATGCTTGGCTGCCTTCTCTAGACTATGAGCTTATAAAGAACAGACACCCATTGTCAGCATGGCATTTCCAGGGACTATGCTATGCTAGAACGTATTTGTGGTGATTCATTTTGTGGGTCAACTTGCCTGGGCTACAGGGTTCCCAGATATTTGGCCAAACATTATTCTGTGTGTGTCTGTGAGAGTGGTTAAGGGTGGGATTGGATTAATCATTGAATCTCTAGACTGAGTCAAGCAGATAGCCCTTCCTCATATAGGTTTGCCTCTTCCCATTGGTGGCAGAACTGACTAGAACAAAAAGGTGCAGTAAGAGGGAATTCATCCTCCCTGACGATTTGATCTGGGACATTGGCTCTCAGACTTGGACTGACACACCAGTTTTTCTTGTCCTGTTAGCTCACAGACTGAAGCTTACCATCCACTACTGTAGTTCTCGGGGCTTCGATTTGGATTAGAACTACAAACTGGCTTGATAAGGTCTCTAGCTTGCAGAATAAATATCTTGGGATTTCTCAACCTTCCTAATTACACGAACCAATTTCTTATCATCAATCTCTTTTATATATACACATACACATCCAATGATTCTGTTTCTCTGGACAGTTCTGATTAATATGATATTAAGGTGCTTAATTAATACTTGGTGAACTGATCTGATTTCTCAGAATGGAAAAACATTATAAAAGCACTTAATTTTGCCTTTGCTTTATTGCCTTTTGAAAAAAGAACAAAAACTTTTGACATTTCAAATGTCCTCAAATAAACGTTATCCCACGTCCTATTGTTGAACAGACGTAAATGAGCAAAATCCCTCCCCATCTTAGGAGTTTTCTCAGAGGGATAACTCTTTGGATGGATTTTTAAACATTCACCTCAGAAGAGCAGGTTTAAAGTTTCAAATTGAATTTCAGTCTTTGATCCTCAAATCTATTTCTGATGCATAAATGAAGCTCTGGTTTTGACTGGAGGAAGCTAAAATATCAAAATGACTGTTTTGACATTAAACAGCTGTTTTTAAAAATTCCATGATTTCATTGTCAGTGAATAAGACACATGTGGATTAAATTTTCTTAGAATACACAAGGTTTGAAAAATTAAGGGAACCTGGTTTGGGTTTGATTGACTGAAAAGCATTTGCAACCCTTCCATGTGCTATTTCCTTCCATGTTTCTGCCTGAGTGTTTCCTTCTTACAAACTGCTTTGCCCTCGTGAATTCAACAGATCACAGAAGAGTGATCTCAGAAGCGTGAAAGGTTGAAATCAGCCCTGGGAGAAGTTGTTTCTGAAATTTAATGAACCCCAAACCAATTACTATGGACAACTACTGCACATTTCCTTCTGAGAACCTCAGGATACTACCTCAAAATACATTATTTCCAAGTTATTTAAAATGGCCTTTTAAATATTGTTTCATCAAAGTTAGGTTCTTTATCCCTGAGTCTAATATTATTTATAGATTTATGAATTGTTTGACCTTTTATTTTTAAGGGTAGTCATTTCATATTATTAGAAAGTCTGCAGTTTTCTTTGTAGCATACGATACATTCGAGGAGAGAGGAAAAAATACTGTTGTTAGATTCCAGAAAAAAAGTCATGAATGTGTGTTCCAATGGCCTTCTCGGAAATGGTGACATTACTGCAAAATTTATAAACTCTGATTTTTGGGAAACAGAAGAATCACTTGGTTTTGAGTTCAGACACAGCAGTCACACTGTAAACATTTCGTGTACACTCTTTCTCATTGGAATTTACATTGTTGAATTGTGTGTCTCTCTGTGACACTACAACTGTTAACCATGAAGGGTTTATTTTGGAGGGGTGTCTATTACATTTCCTTTAAGGGCTCAGAAATTAGAAAAGCAAAACCTCTATTTCACCACTGATCAAGTCAGCAACAAGTCGGCAGAAGGTCACATGGGGTAACGGGAAGGTCTGGAGGGTCCCAGGGTATACATGTCCATGCAAGCTCGCCACCAGACCACTGTGGTCTGCTCTCTGCACAGACATCCTGTGGTTTGCTGAGTCAATAATTGAAGCTCCCAAAGCTTCTTCCCCAACAACATAATATGGGTTTTAATAAAATTGGACAGACTTTGTTGTGTCCAGGGTGAGACGGAAAAAGAGAATTAGAGGAAGAGGAATGCATTGATAGACTGCCATCAACAACAATTACTGAGCGCCTACTATGTGCGAAACAATATATTAGGTATGTTAGTTTCAGAGCATGAGATGAAACCAATACCTGTATAAGAATTTACAATTTAGTTTATGTAATTGTAGTTTGTCTTCTCTCTCTCTCCTCTCTCTCTCTCCCCCCATACCTCCCTCCCAAAAATGTATACACACACTTTGAGTAATTATAAAGGCAGTGTTTATTAAAATACATTTGGTTTTCAAAATTGAGCTATCAGCTGTTAAAGTGTATATACATTTTCTTGGGACACCCTGTATACATGTGTGTATATGTATGTGTGTTTGTGTGTGTATAAAAACACACATAAAACTCAACAAATTAAGGTGGCATGTAAGAAATATCCAGATTGTGAGACAAACAATACCATTTTAGAGAGACATGGGTCTGTGGCTATTCCTATCCTTCTGCTCTCCAACAACAATCCTAGGGTGAACACAGAAAAGAAACAAAAGATGTGAGGAAGAAGAAAAATTTCTCCGTCTCCTTACACTTTTGCTAATGTCCATGTTACAGGTGATTAGAGACTGAACCAAGGTAGTGACAAGATCAGTACAGAAAAGCGCTAATTTTGAAGGTATTTGAGAAGTAAGAGGCTATATTTCTGCTTTTATTGTCCCTTCCCCTAGAGAGCTGTTCTCGGCCACCCATCTATAAAAATGCTTCTGAAGTGGTGAGGACTAAATTAACTTTTTCCCAACCCATCTGGGGTTGGTAGTTACATAAAATGCAATAAAAATAAGTTAGTAGAAAATTAAATAGAAAATAAACACTCTCAAAATAAAGACCAGCTATTTTTATTGCAAAATCCATGAAACATAGGAATGCATTTTAGCACATATAATAAGAACAAAACTAATATGGAAAAATAACAGAATAAAATAAAAAAAAATTAAATGTTCATTTAAAGTGTGTGCACAGGCAATAAATATGGAGAGTTGCTATTTCACCCATTACTTTTTGCTGATCTGTAATCATGACTAAACAAGCATTACTAGCAAAATAGTGACTCCCAACAATAAAAGCCTATAGGCACACTCTACCCAAGCAGTGTATATCAATATTTAACATTTTCAACATGGCGAGTGAGCTTGCTTTTTGCTTGTTAATTTATCTAGTCGAGGCTGGAGTGATGACAACTCTGTTTGCAAGGTTTGACATGGTTCCATTGCATATAAGACTTCTGCGCTTCTCACACCATGTGGGACATGAGTGTGACTGTCTCTCCCCTGTTTAACCAATCACTAATCATAAGCTAGACTGGGGCAGCCATGTCAAACTGCTATAGAAGTTTCTAAACACTCTCAGTGTCTGTATGTTTCTTGGTGCAGACAGAGAATAAACAATGTGTAGACTGTACCATTCCACAGATGAGTTTGAGGAGCCCTGATGTAGACTAGTACCTTCCCCCAGTTCCTGTTATTCGGTTTCAGCTCCCTGTGTATTTTATTCATAATCCTTATCACAATTTACCTGGTAATGATTATTTTTTTAAATATATTTTATTGATTTTTTACAGAGAGGAAGGAGAGAGATAGGAAGTCAGAAACATTGATGAGAGAGACATCGATCAGCCGCCTCCTGCATGCCCCACAGTGGAGATGTGCCCGCAACCAAGGTACATGCCTCCCCCGCCCCTCCCCACCGGAATCGAACCTGGGACCTTTCAGTCCGCAGGTCGACTCTCTATCCACTGAGCCAAACCGGTCTTGGCTGATTATTTTTAATATATATTTTTATTGATTTCAGAGAGGAAGACAGAATGAGAGAGAGGAATATAAACGATGAGAGAGAATCATGGATCAGCTGCCTCCTGCATGCCCCACTCTAGGGATCGAGCCCAAAACCCGGGCATGTGCCAGAGATCAAACCATGACCTCCTGGTTCACAGGTAGATTCTCAAACCACTGAGCCACGTCATCTGGGCCTGGTAATAATTCTTCGATTGTTTACTTTTTCCACAACAGTTTTCTCCATTAAAATGTACCCCCATTAGTCCGGCCAGAGTGGATCAGTTGGTTGAGAGTCATTCTATGCACCTAAAGGTTCTCAGTGTGATTCCCCATCAGGGTACATGCCTGGGTTGTGGGTTCAGACCCAGGTCAGGGGGTGTACAAGAGGCAACTGATCAATGTTTCTCTGTTACATAGATGTTCCCCTTCCTTCTCAGCATTTTCTCAGGTGAAGATTTTTGGAATGCACCACTACTAGAACAAAGACAATGTTTACCCTGTCAAAACTGTGAATATTTGTTTGACTAATTAATTAAAAATTCATTTAAAGGCACAAACTTAGTCACTAAAAGTTTGTGATGGTATGAGAGAAAGAGCGAAGGAAGGAAACTAACATTTAGTGAGCCTTTACCATGTTCCAAGCCTTATGCCAGGCACTTTACTTACTTTATCTCATTTTACCCTCGCCCTAAATCTGGGGAGCAGATGTTATTATTTCTGGTTTAAAGATGAGGGAATTGAGGTTCAGAGAGGTTAAGAAACTTCCATGAGGTCACATAGCTAGTAAATGATAGAGTTGGGATTTGAAGAATTTGGCTCCAACATTGACAGGATTTGTTGAGTGATTACATGTGTGTAAGAGTCTAAGAAAAAAAAAAAGTATCTGATCAAAGAAATGAAAAACACGAATGAGGAACAGTTTGGGATTTTAGAAGGAGTAAAAACGAGTTCAGTATGGCAGGTTAGGTTTCTGACAGAATAATTTGCATATGAGCCTGGAATTGGGATGAAAGTTCTGAGATAAAGATAAAGGCCTAAAGTTGGTGTTACTATCATGTCTATAATTGACTGTACAGTGCTGCCACATATACAGTGTGCTATATTGTAAAGGGCACTCAGGTTACCCTATAAGCCAGGTTCCACTCATCTCTGATCAAGCATGCACAGTCCAAGAGAAGTAGCTGATCTTCCACTCAAGAACCCCATTATTCTTAGGAGGATAAATCAAAGATAAATATAATATGTACAATCTAGAAAAATTAAACTCATAGAAGCAGGGAGTAGAATGGTAGTTTTTCAGGGACTGTGAGCTGGGGAAAATGGGGTGATATCAGTCAAAGTATACAAAAGCAGTTGTAAAATGATTAAGTTCTGGGGCTATAATGCACAGCATAGGTTATAGTTAATAATGCTAGATTGTGAATTTGAAATTTGCTAAGAAAAGAGACATTTTTAAAAATATACATATTTTTTATTCAAAAAGGAAAAGAGAGAGAGAGAAAGAGATAAAAACATCAATGATGAAAGAGAATCATTGATCAGCTACCTCCTGCCTGGAATTGAACCCACAACCTGGGTATTTGCCCCAACCAGGAAATGAACAAGGATCTGCCAATTCATAGGTTGACACTCAACCATTGATCCATACCAGCAGAGTGAGAGTAGATCTTAAGTATTCACACATACAGCACATACACAATATGGTAATCATGCAGGATTATGGATGTGTTAATTAACTTGATCATGAAAATAATTTTATAATATATATATATATATATATATATATATATATATATATGATCATCATCTTGCATACATTAAATATATTCAGTTCTATCAATTATATCTCCAAAAGTGGGGGGGCTGGAGAGGAGAGGAAGAACCTCACCTTCCAGAAGCATCTCTACCAGTACAAGTATTTCTGTCATCTGGATCTCTATCAATACCAAAGCTTTGATAATTAGCAGAGTAATAGTTAGAAATAGGTTTCTATTGGTGAAATATTTAAATTATTTTAATGAAATGTGCTTTCAGGGAAAATAAAGATATTAACAATATGTGAATTGGATGAAATATTTCAGAAATATTTCCTACTTATCCATATACATGCATGAACACAGAATAAGAAACCAGCAAGACAACACTCTTACTGATGCCATAGGTGAGTGTCAGTTATGAACTTGGAAGGGTCTGATTGTCAGATGCTGATAATAGAGGCAATGAAACCACTTCCTCTGGAATCTTGGTATTTCCTCAGGCTTGTAGAATAGATTGTAAAAATTGGTGTGTGTGTGTGTGTGTGCGTGTGTGTGTGTGTGTGTGTGTTTGATTACTTTATAATAAATATTTATATAAATGGTTTATATGTGCAGTTACATTTTTTCTAAGACTTGTTTTCATTATTAATTGGTAGTGATTGTTGGGGGGGTGTAGCTAGCTCCTACTGTCCTCAACGTTTCTTCTATGGCAATCATTATACACCAAAAAGGACCTACATTGTGTTCAGGTCAACTCATAAGAGATGCCCACATATAATTAGTAATTGAGATCATTCAGGAAGAGTCTTAGGAATGGGCCGACAGGGAAGATATCTTAGGACAGTCGGTATTTAGAAGTATTGGGAAAGGGGAATCCATAAACAGACTAAAAATACATCAAAGGAGCCCATCCTCAGTGGCTCAGTGATTGAACATTGATCTATGAACCAGGAGGCCACAGTTCAATTCCAGGTCAGGGCACATGCCCAGGTTGTGGGCTCAATCCTCAGTAGGGATTGTGCAGGAGGCAGCTGATCATTGACATTTATATCCCTCTCTCCCTCTCTGAAATCAATAAAAATATGTTTAAAAATAAATAAATCTAAGGAAGGGAAAGAGAGATCCAAAAGTAAGTTGTCACCAAAGCCAAAGGGCTTGAATTTTTTGAGGAAAGGATGATGAGTAGTTTCAAATGCATTAGGAATACCTGGTACCCCCTAAACTGAAAAAAAAAATGTGGATTTTAATGATTGGTACTATACAGTTTACATCAGTCACGACTGGATTAAAGGGCAGATATAAGAACTAAAGCCAGATTCCAGTGCACTGAATGGAGAATGGCAGTAAGAAAGTAGAAACAATGAGTGTGACTTCAGAAGTTTTGCTACTAAAAGGTGAAGAGGAAGATGGGTAAATGGAGCATGCAAAATAGAAGTGGCTGGGGGAGAAACCAAGATGGCGGCATAGGTAAACACCTAAACTGCTGCCTTGTACAACAATTTCAAAACTACAACTAAAAGACAAAACAGACATCATCCAGAACCATAGGAAGGCTGGCTGAGTGGAATTTTTACAGCTAGGAGGAAATAGAAAAGCACACTGAGACTCAGGGGAGCTGCAGGAGGCAGGGGTACTGAGATGCTCACGAGAAGAGGGCAGGCAATGAGTACGCACAGCTGGCTTTCTCAAGCAGGAGGGAGATAAAAGCTTCTGACTGAAGTGAACTCCAATTCTGGGTGAGACTCTAGGGACCTAGATTCTTTTGGGGGAGAAACTGGACTGTCTGGCATGAGCAGAACTCAAGGACATCTTTCTCTCAGGTGCTTGCAGTGGTTACCATGGGACACTGAGAAACAGAGGCCTATTAGGGCAGGGCTGATGGGAAACCAATGCTGTCTGCTCTGCCCTAAGACTCCACCCCATCTAAGCTGAGCACAGAGGCTTTTGCAAGTCCTGTCTCATAAGGGTGTCTCCAGCACAGAAGTTCTCCCAGCATAGACACAGCTGATTCTCACAGCCAACTTGCCTAGTGGTCAATTCTTTTCAGTGATACCAACAACTATCAAGGCTTAATTACAAGACTGTGAGCACAACCCACAAAGGGGTGCACCCAGAGTGTCCACCTCAGGTAACTGTGGAGGATGAGCCACTGGACCCTATAAGACACTTAACACACAAAACTACTCTATCAACTCAGTGAATCAGACAAAAAAAAAAAAAAAACAGATCACAAATGAAAGAAATGGAGGAAAACAAATAATTGGATATAGAGTTCAAAACCACGGTTATAAAGGTTTTCAAAAATTCATTGATTATGAATAAGGATATCATGAGCAATAAATATGTGTATTGCCTAAAATATCTTCCATTGGCTTTCCCGTGCAGCCTGCCCCCACCAAAGGCAATCATTAATGTTTTACTTACCTTCTCTTTCCAAAAGTGATGGAAAGTTCAACATTATAACAATAATTATAGCAATATGCTAGTAGATCCTCCTAAATAGTAAATGCTTATACACTGCTACAATGATATAATTTAATTTCTATAAAGTTAATACACAGAGAGACTTTGCATATCAATCAATCAAAAAACTGTTTCAATAAATGGCATAGAATTAGAAACTGTTCTTATCTTTGACCTGAAGAGTACTCAGGAATAACAGGATTAAATATCTTTTAATTTTTTATCATCATAAAATGAAGTGCTTCTCCTTCAAAAGAAAAACACACAGACACATACACACACACACACACACACACACACACACAAGCTTACATGTGTGCTGTGCTTGGAATGCTCTACAATTTTACTGCCTATTGCCTAAAACAGGAGTTTGTGTTTGGGACAAGCTATTTTCAAAATAGCTTTCCTAGAGAGAACATAGGAAAGCTATTTTGAAAAAAAATAAAAATTGACTATGTTTTTATCTTTACTCCAGCAGAATTTCGCGTTAATACCTTCAAACCACCTCCCTCGGAGGAGAGAGAGGCGCTGTGTCCGTAGCTGTTACTGACTTCCTGTTTACAGCTGTGATCCTCCTGAACCTGGAGCCTTGCACTTCCCACCCCACAGCAGCAGACACGTGGGCACGCACTCACATCCTGTGTGGAAAGCATCTGAGTTTCTAACATCACCACACTGTGTCCTGCGAATAAATGGGAGAATTCTTTCACAGGCGTTCAAACAATTGGCCATCACACCTTTTTGAGGTCATCAAACACTTTTTGGTTTTCAAAGACTTTCTTTCCCAAGAACGGAGCAAGAGGCTAGAATTCTTTTACAATCATTTGATTGTTCGATGTTAGGCAAATACAATAGCTGTTGTGACATAAGTTAACCTTTGTGGCATTGAAGAGCTTGTGGTGGAGAGTTCAAGGGAATGCAAAAACAAAACCAGCAGGAGGCTCAATGACCTCATTTTATTGTTCTTCATTTTCCTCACGCCTAGGGATAGAAAACCATGTTCCTTCAGGTGAGGAACCAAGAGAGAGGAAAGGAATGTAAAGGTCTTTGAAAATGTCTTTCTCATACAAATGTCAGAAGCGTCTCCAAACACTACCTTACTAGATGCACAAACGTTCTCATAGTTCCTACACTGACTTAAATGTGAGCAGTTTTTCCTAAAGTAACTCCTTCTAGAAAAGTAACCCAACTAGAAAAGAGTTTGGGGTCCATAAGCCTGTAGAATCAGTGAGGCTGGTGACTCTAAGGCGAAGTGTTACCAAAGATTTTTTCTGGTCTGTTCAAAACCCAGTTGCAAGGCCTCCCACTTAACACCAAAAGCTAGAAAAAAAGATGCTGACCTGCAATGAGAGGAAATAAGTCATCACTACTCTAAAATTAAAGCACCTATTCCTGCTTTACACTTTATCAGATGGCAGGTCCCGGATGCTGATTGTTTTAAGTCTGTCTAAACATAGGAAAGGAATGTTAGCAAACTAAACACTTGCTTCTATTGACAATATCCTAAATGTTATTAACATAGCTCTGATTAACAAGTAAACAGACACAGTACTAGTCAGCAGGCCTGTTTCCTAGGGAAGCTACACTCATGACAGAATATGATTTGCACTTTTTACTGTAAGTCATTCATCATCGGCGCAGAGACTCACGTAGTGCTAAATTCTTGGAAGTGAGAAACATTAAACTTTCAATTGTGAACTTAAAGTCATTAACTTCCTTTTTTCCTAGTTCCTGATGAAGTTATTTGCGTAACAGCAAACAAAAACCAATGAACTTGATCAAATACTTGGTCCCTATATCTTATTAAACACGCTTGTGGTTTTCTTTTCTTAGCGAAGAACAATGCTTACTGGTGGAAACTTGGGTAAGCCATGATGTTTATTTTCTCAAGGTTGTTTGTGTGCTGTAAATTGAAAAGGCATCCACTTCTCTGGATTGAAGTTTTTGTCTGGATTACAACAGCTTTTGCTCTAATTTTTCCCTTTTATTTATTTTTTCCCTTTTATTTTTACGTTCCCATATTTGAAGCCTCTTCCTGAATGAAGAATAGTTATTTGGCAGAATTTTATTTTCAGCACATAACTAAAAAAAAAAAAAAAAAAAAAAATCTTTTGAAGAAGCTCAGAATAACACAGGAAATCCTGAAGAGTAAATGGCTCTGTGTTATTTACACTTATGGAAGAAAATTAACTAGATCCATGTGTGTGGCAAGGCTCTTCAAGATATTTCTAATGAATCAGAAATTAGTCAGGCCGGCAGGTAAACACACCATGCTGAAGTGCATTCTGGAGAGAATTTTAATAACGTGGGTCAGCAAAGCACCATTTAGGACTTTGGAGTTGTCTCAAGGAACTGGATTTGTCAAAGCATTGATTGTGCAACGCTGCTGAGTCACTTAGGAAATTCTGAGTCTGAGTCCTCTTAGATGCCATGGGGGTCCCATAAATATTATGTTTTCTTCTTCCATCTCTTTCAACACATCTGCACAGTCTTCTCGGTTTGAAGGTCCTCCAGCTGCCATACAGGGTGGGGCCAAAGCATGCTTACAATTGGGAGTGAGTGAAACACAGTTTATTCTTCTATTATTATGTATTAATTATTGCATTATTTTCCATATGGAGAAACTGAAAAGCTCCTTTTGACCCGCCCTGTATGAGTAACCATTGCTAATCTTTCCTATGAATGATTTTAGTTGTCCTATTTTAGTTTTAATTAATAATCCATGTGGAATTCTGTGTGTGTGTGTGTGTGTGTGTGTGTGTGTGTGTGTTGTTTGCTCTGGTTTACTGTATGATGTGATAAGGCAATGACCACACAACTTTTAATTTAGGAATGTTGACTTTTATTCAATTATCCTGGCTGCTTAGATAAGCTACAAGTAGCTACAAGAGTCTCTGTAGTCAGAAGACAATCTTTACAGGAAGGGTACGAAGTGATTTATGGATGACTTGTGAAGTGTCATTAAATAGTTGGCAAGAGCCATATACAAATGATAGTATTCACAGGAGCCAAATGTTTTTTAAGTGTTTCAACTGGACTAATATTCCAGTGTGAGGAGGGAAAAAAAGCCCCAAATGTTAGATAAAAAAGAGTAAAATATAGAAATGTTAACATATAATCCTTAACCCACTTGAAAATGTCTGTGAGTAGTTAGGTCTAAAGTCTTTTTTTTTAATTAACTAGATTTTAAATAAAAACTTTTAACAATGACTCAAGAAGATCCATTTTAATATTCCTGGTTTTCTTTGATTGATTCATTAATAATAATGCTGATATTTTATACCAAGCTCTAAGTCCTTCATCTAAACTTTGGAAATACTGCTAATAGGCAAAAGGTTGGTTCTTAGGCATATCATTCGGTCATCAATGTAGCAAGCAATTATTAAATACCCGTTGTATGCACTGCACTAATGCCTTGAAAATGGGGTACGAGGTTGGCACTGTCCTGTCTTAGAGGGATTTCTAACCTCTTTACAGTGACTTCCATTGCTTTTTCTCCTCTGACCATTTCTTTTTCTTTTTAATAATTTTTATTGATTTTTAGAGCAAAAGGAAGGAAAAGGGCTAGAGACATAGATGGAAGAGATAGAAACGTGGTGAAAGAGGAAGTCATTGATTAGCTGTCTCCTGCACAGCCCCAGTGGGAATGGAGCCCACATCCCCAGCATGTGCCCTGACTGGGAATCGAATTGGTGACCTCTTTGTTCCTGGGTCGATATTCAGTCACTGACCCAGACTCCTCTGACCATTTCTTCAATACTGCTCACATTTTCTTCTGTTTTGCTCAGCATCTTCCATAAGGATCTATATCCTCTCCTACCAAGTTCAGGGCCTCCTAACAAGGCCTCCTAGATACCACACATCAGGTACCATATTTTCCGACTTTTTAACCCAGGAAAATATTCTCAAAAGTCAGGGGTCATCTTATATGCTGGGTGTTATCTTATAGGGCGAGTATGTCCCGAACTATATTTTAACTGGAAAAGTTGGGGGTCGTCTTACACACCAGAAAATACGGTAATACAGTGGTACCTCGAGATACGAGTTTAATTCGTTCCATAACCTTGAGGCATGGGAAACTATGAGATGCCTGAGTCTCGGTAAACTGGTGGGTCGTGTGCAGCCGGCCGATCCGCACGATGACTCCTATCTCAAATGTTGCTCGTATTTCAAAGCAAAAATCACTCACTTGATGGCTTGTATCTCAAAAATCTCATATGTTACAGCATTCATATCTCGAGGTACCACTGTATGTCCAAAATCTCTATTTTTGCCCTTAGTCCTCACTCAAACTTCAAGGTTATTCTTTCTTTATCTTTTGAATAGATCCATGCATGTGTCCCACAACACTTTGAGCACTGAAAGCAGATATGTATTCTCCATCCCTTCAAACTCTCTCTTCTTTTTCCCTAAGTCTGTCAGTGGCTCCCCAAATCGGGATATTTGAAATCCTTCTTACTCACATATCATTACTCACATGTCCAGTCTCCCTCCAAATATTTCTCTATTGCAAGTTACAGGGATCTAGAATAGATTTCCTCAACTTTCACTTAAATGAGTGGCGTAGCAGCCTCCCTGGTCTCCCGCCTCTGGTAGCTCCCCTCTCCTACCGATCTAAACACATCACCTGACTTATTTTTCTAAGATTCAGATATGATGACTCATGTAACTCCCATAGTTAAAAACCTTCGGCAGCTCCCACGTGCCTGCAGAATAAATTTTAAAATTGTTATCTTGTTATAAAGTCTCATCCTTGCCTAGCCACCACCTATATTCCCAAGCACTTTCCCGTTTTCTCTTTTCTCAGAAATTGTACCTGTTTCCATCCTGCAGAATCTCAACTTTTGGATCACATTAGAATTATATATGGGGCTTTATAAAAATACAAATTGCAGGATTCTGAACCAAAATCTTTTTAGTGGAGTCAGAGTATCATTCATTCTCACTGTTAACTCTGTTCTGGAAGATTCTCCCAGGGCCCCCAAACTACTTGTCCTTTTAGCAAATTTCCATTTATTTTCTAAGATATATTCCAATAATCTTATCAAGGTCTTTCCTGGCCACCCTCAGAGAAGAAACAAATTTTAGTCATTGTGTCCATGACACTTTAAATATTACTTAAATATTTTTTAGTGTTAGAATTCTATGTCAAAGTAAATATCAAGTGAATAGATTTATAAATTACTTATGATAAAACTCTCTCATACCCCTTCTTGTTTTGATTTCTGATAGCATTTATCATCTCACATATTATATATTTTGCTTATTTATTTCTTTATCGGTCTCTCTGTGGACAGAGATTTTTCAAATCTTTATTAAATAAAAAAGTTTAAAGACTTATACAATGAGCCCTCTTATATTCACCACCTAGAGTTCATGATTGTTAACATGCTTCCACTATTTGTTTTATCTACCTAGAAATATAGATATATACTTTAAATTTTTATAAATCAGATACAGATATACCTTCTAATTATAAGTAACTAGCGGCCTGGTGCATGAAATTCATCCATGGGGGTTGGGGGTGGGGGGACTGGGGGTGTCCCTCAGCTCTGCCTGCACCCTCTCCAATATGGAACCCCTTGAGGGATGTCTGACTGCCTGTTTAGGCTTGGTCCTACCAGGAGGATCAGGCCTAAATGGGCAGTTGGACACTCCTCTCACAATCCAGGACTACTGGCTCCCAACTGCTCGCCTGCCTGCCTTCCTGATTGCCCCTAACCGATTCTGCCTGCCAGCCTGATCAATCTCTAACCACTCCCCTGCCAGCCTTTTTGCCCCTAACTGCTTCCCCTGCAGTCCTGGGTCCTGCCTAACTGCCCTTCCCTGCAGGCTCAGTCACTCCCAACTTCCCTCCTCTGCCAGCTGCTCACCCCTAACTGCCCTCTCCTGCAGGCTTGATTGCCCCCAACTGCCCTCCCTTACAGGCCTGGTGTCTCCCAACTGCCCTCTTCTGCTAGCCATCTAGTGTGTTGGAGTGATGGTCAATTTGCATATTACTATTTTATTAGATAGGATGACTCACACATACCCCAGTTGGTCACAAAGGAAAACCCATAAGAGATATTAAAAGGGTGACTTTAAATGTGTTTCTACTGTTGAAGAAGGTTATAATACCTCAGGGGATAATTTTATTTTTCCCTAAATCATTTGATAGTAAGTTGAATATACCTTGACATTTCTCCTCTAAAAGTGTCTGTATGTACATTTTAAGACTAGGTCTTTATATAGCCACAATAATTATTATATCTGAGAAGTTAATAATAATCCCCTCATATCAGCTAATATCCATTTTCAAATTCCCTAATTATTAATAGTTAGGATCTTTACTGTTATACCCACAGCAACCCGAACAGTGCTGGTACACAGTAAGCCCTCAATAAATTACTTCAAATGGATGAATCTATACCCCTGACTCAACTGAGTCTCTTGAAAGTAGAAGCTTTATTTTATTCACCTTTTTATCCTAATTTTATTATTTTAATCCTCAACCTAGGATTTGTTCCATTGCTTTTCAGAGATATTGGAAGAAAGAGGGAAAGACAGAGAGAAATATTGATGTGAGAGAAACACATCGATTTGTTGCCTCCTGCACAAGCCCTGCCCCGGGTCCAGGCCTGTGCAGAGCCTGCAAGTGATGTATGAGTCCTTGATCGGAATGATGCCTGGACTCTTTGGTCTGCAGGCAGTTATTCTACCCACGGAGTGAACCAGCTCGGGCTATCCTAAGTTTCTAACATGGCTTTGGGAACATAGTTGGAGCTTCATTAAAATGTTTGTACATTGCATAAATTATAGTTTTAAGAGTTGAAGTGATAGGAGTAAGGCACAATCACAGAGGAAATAATTCAGGAAAAGCAAGGAGAGTTAATGTGTTTGAAGATTGATGTCATAAAGGAAATGGTGTCAGAGTGGCACAGATAAAATCTTTGTTCTACAGATACCACAGATAATCTTTTGTGACCTTAGGCACAAATATAAGATTTTGATTGCAGAGGAAAACCTGTGAGAAATAAAGAAGGCTTAATCTCTGTCTCCGCTGTTGAAGGAAGCTACTTAAGACCATGCCGTAAGTTGGAGAAATAACATCTTCGTAGATGACAGATGGCAAGTTTTCAGAATATTTAGTATCAGACTATAAGCATGATCTGAAATTAAAATATACTGTCAATTTTGGCTTTGTTACTTTAATTGATCCCCAGTTATATAAGTTTGCTTTTTTCTGATGCTGTAGATTTTGCCCTGAACTGGGAGGTGGAAAATCTGAGATCTAGCTCTGGTTCTGTCTGCAGAAAGCTGAGTAATTTTCTGTCACTAGCATTCTGGATCTTGTTTTCTCCTTCTTTAAAATAAAGATGCCCAATTAGAATGAGTATATCATAAGTTGTGTTGGTAGACAACCCTTTATATACTTTTATTTTTTTGTGGTTAATATTGTCAAGTAAAAACATAAAGACAAAAGTGAAAAGTCTTATCCCCTTCTGACCCTTATAATTCACTAGAGGTCCAGTGTACAAAATTCATGCACAGGTAGAGTCCCTAGGCCTGTCCGGCAATCAGGGCCGATCGGGGCCTTCTGGCTGCCAGCTGGGGTCTTCTTTCCAGCTGCTGGCTGGGGACTCCCTTCCCTGGCTGCCAGCTGCTGGCTGGGGCCTCCCTTCCTTTGTTCTGCACCTCCCCCTGGTAGTCAGCGCACTTCATAGCAAGCAATCAGTCTCCCTGTCAAACTCCCATGGGGACAATTTGCATATTAGGCTTTTATATTTATATAGATTTCCCACCCTTACAGCACCAAGGCTCCTAGTTTTCTGTTCAGCTTTTCTGAGGTATTCCTGGTATAAATATAAAATGTATTTATAATATACATAAATGTATAATATTAAATAAATGTAAAATAGATATGCATATTTCAATGAAAATGAGTATATAATACTCACACTGTACAAAGACCAGCATTTTACATTTAATTAGCAATCTTAGAAATCCAATCAGTACATAGATTACCCATCCTCTTTCAAAGCTGCATGAGAGTGCTTTGTATGGCTGTGCAATGATTTATTTAACCAATACCCTATTAATTGTCACTTAGCTTATTCCCATCTTTTATAATTACAGAAAATACTTCAATTAATAAATTTGTACTTAAATCATTTGCACAGTATAGTTTTAAAGTCCCAGAAGTGGAATTGTTGGGTCAAAGAATAAGCACATTTGTAATTTTTATAGATCTTGCCAAATAGAAGCTCTTCCCATTTATATTCTCAGTAGCAATGTATAAAAAAGCACAAGAGCTAATGTTTCCTTATCCTCACACTTAAACTCATAGAGTATATCATGAAACAAGCTGAAGATAAATTTGAAATTTGGTAAGTAAAATGAGATCCCACTGTCATTTTAGTTTTCATTTCACTTGTAATAAATGAGTTGAGTCTTTATATTTATAGACACACATAGGAAGCTTCTTTATATGTTTGCTTTCTGTAAACCATGTGTTCCTACCCTTTAAATATGTTTCAGCATTTTGTTGGCTTTTAAATTAATTTAGATAATTTATATATATTTAAAAATTAAAACTTTGAGTTTTTATTTGAATAATTTTTAAAAATAATTAAATTGATGTATTATAATTTAGTATTTGTGAGTTTTATCATATACATACATAATGTGTGTGTTTTTTAATTTGTTAATGCCTTTATTGGGTGTCCCTCAATGTTAAAGTTTTCTTCATATTGATCTTTTATCTATCATGCAAAGTTTATTCTTGGGTATTTAGTATTTTATATGGCATATGAGAGGCCCAGTGCACGAAACTTGTGCACAGGTGGGATCCTTAGGTTGGCTGGAGATCAGGGCCAATTGGGGCTTTTCAGCTGCTGGGCAGGGCCTTCCTCCCAGAAGCAGGGAGAGACTGTAGGAGGGTGGCTGTGGGAGCACACTGATCACCAGGGGGGAGCTCCTGCATTGAGCATCTGCCCCCTGCTGATCAGTATGCATCATAACAACCAGTCATTCGAGTCATTTCTGGTTTTTCTGGTGTTCTAGTCGCTTAAGCTTTTATATAGAGAGATGTTTTTAAACTGGTTGTTGCCTGAATAACTATTGATCTTGTTTCTGAAAGCTTACTGAATTTCCTTATTGTTTTTAAAGTTTGGTGAATTTTTTTATTAGTAATTCTCTTGAGTTCTCCAAGTAGACAATCAAATATATACAAATATTATAAATGTATCTGTTCCTTCCGCAATTTACAAGTCTAATTTCTTCCTCTTATCTAATACAAGAGACTGGTGCACAAAATTCATGCATGGGTAGAGTCCCTAGGCCTGACCGGTGATCAGAGCCAATCTGTGGAGCAACTGGCAGGGCAATCATGGTTGGCAATGCCTCCACTGCTGCCCACTGCCAGCGCTGCATTGCCGATGCCCGCCATGTTCTATGCAGCCCCCTGGTGGCCATCAAATGTCTAAATCCCAGTCAATTGAACTATCCGTGGGGACAATTTGCATATTAACCTTTTATTATATAGAATTCTCAAACTAGAAAATACATATTTATTTCCCCTCACAGAGATTGGATGTCCTTCAGTCTCTTTCCTCTACCCAGTAATCTCTGTCTGTACGATCTCTAACAAAATCCACCACTAACAATGGATGAGAGGTTAACATGCATCATATTGTCAGAAAATAGAGTGAAGAATCTTTGTGTACTTGTATTTGGGTGGAGTGGAGGAAGTGATAGGTAAGCAACAAACCAAGCTGAAGATAAAACTGCAGAATAAGTTATATTTCTAGTAAATCCTTAGCAGTGTTGGTAGAAAATTGATCCAAGTGTGGGAAACAAAAGCAATATAATCCATCACATGACAAAGAGGAGAATTGGAACATAGAGTTGTATGCCAAAATGCTGGCAAGACATGCTAAGTTGGGACAGGGAGTGAGTCTGGTAACCATAGACTTGGGCCAATCAAATGGTAGGAAAGCCAGCGAGAGTGAGATAAGGAGCACAAATGACTTGGCACAGGGTGTCCTGATTTTACTTTTCTTCTTATGACATGTCTACAAGAGGCTATGGCTTATTTGTTCCATAAAGTTCTACCAAGACTCCCCCTCCTACTGGAAATTCATTGTTTCAGTGACATGTTCAATATAAACAGAGCCTCTATTTCCACAATGCTCTCTGTTCTGAGTCACTTGAAACACTCATTTCTTTATAGGTGTA